>WWET01005098.1:71622-91818 GCA_011038615.1 Limnodynastes dumerilii
TCCCTTGCATATATGACTCCTGATGGGTTATCGCTCTTTCATGCAGACTGCTGCATACTATGTGCATACTAAGATGTTATGCGGGACACTCTCCCTGTGTGTTGGATGTCTCTTTTCAGTCTGCTGGACCTTGGTTTTTCCTCCCAGTGGTCACAATCTCTAAATTGCTGCACTTGACCTGACAGCAGTCTCTTCCATTAGTCTCAGTGCAATCACAGCAGTGTCTCTTCTCATTGTGACATTCTTACTACAGATCTTCTCTTTGTAGCTTCTGGCAGTCACAATTGGACAGTGGTTTGCGGCAGCTGCAGTCTCGTATTTCCCTGCTACTGTCTCTTTACTCTTTTCTTCTCCCTCCACTGCAATCTATCTTTCTCCCTCCCTCCCCTGCTCTCCCCCCTCCTCTGCTGCAGACTCTATATCTCTCCTATGTCCTCCCTGCTGCAGTCTGTCTATCCCATTCTCTGTCACTGCAGCGGATTCCCTCTTTCTCTGTCTACCACTTCAGTATTGTCTATTGTTCAAATATTTTGCTAGCGCACTATTGCAGTTTCCCTCTCTGACTGTCACTATGTGTGTCACCCACTCTGCCACTCACTCATTCAGTTACTCTTTGTGTGCTACTGGAAGCCCCTAAACTCGTCTCCCTTGCAGTTTCTGTGCTATCTCTTTATTCCTGTCTGCTCCTATATTTCTATCTGTCATAGCCTCATTGTCTGTCTTACTCTTCCCCCCCCCTCAGTTATTGTCCTGTCCTAGCCCCACCCACAACATTTCTCCTCTGCCTTTCATATGCTAATAGTTCACCACACCCTTCTTTCTGATTGGGTCCAAATTGAGAGCAGAGTTTTGTGTCAGTGAACTGCTGCTGACACTGAATAGTTTCATGAGGCAACTTTCCTTTACTTATTATGCCTTGTTTATAAAGTTGAATCCATCCTTTTCCATAGTATGCATGTGTGTATTGACTTACTATTCTTCCTGTTGTATTTACCACACACAAGTAAGTGGACCCTAAGTTAATGAATTTGATCAACAAAGACCTGCAGTGCCTATAAAAAGTCATAATTCCCTGTCCAGATTCTTACCAGTTTTCAAATTTCACCCTAATTTCCATATGTCTCTACCAGATTTGAGCTTCTATGACCTCATTAGACCTCCATGCGTGCTCCTTACACACAGTAATTTCACACGTAAGAGAGAATTGAACTCCCAGGTCACTAATCTCTCACTTATGTGTCCAGAACCCTTCCTTAAGTTCTCTTCACAGATCTGCAACCGTCCGAACGCAGATCTGCTCAGAAGTGCATACTGCCGCGCACTTTCCATTGTCTGCATATCTATATCCGCCCCCCCTTGTGGGGATCAGGCATGCAGATCTGTATATTCATGCACTCCATGAGTTCCATACACTAGGAGATCCATAGATTTTCTGCCACATACTTTTTTTTAATATATATTCTTTGTTTATTAAAACCAGTTTTGTCATACATGTAGAATGATGGAATGGCAAGAATACAAGTTTATAATAAGGACATGTAACAATAGAGAATAATACATTATGTTTCCGCAATTGGTTTCCTGATTTACTTTTTCCTTTTTAAGAAAGAAAGAGAAAGAAAAGCAGAATGCATCAAAACTTAAGTGCTCAGCAAGGAAACAGAAAGGGGGGAATGTAAAAGACAAAGCAGTTAGAGGATTGGGGGGGTTGAGAAATAGGTGGGTTAGGGAGGTAATTATAGGTGGGCCAGGTCAGCAGGCAGATACTGAGATACTAGAGGCGACTAGAGGGAGTAAGTCAGAATAGTAGCTTAACTTAATGTTAAGAAGAGCCCATGAGATGGAGATTGGAAGGGGGAGGGGAGGGGTTATTTTAAGGGTCTGGCACAAACTTTTATAATACAATTATACAGATGCATTTTTTATAAATGTTCTTCAGCTCTTCAAAGACACCATACTGCTGTTACTGTAAGAAAAATGAAAAAATACAGGTGTTATTAGATAGATAGATAGATAGATAGATAGATAGATAGATAGATAGATAGAAACATATGTAACACTGCAAAAACTCTCACAATATAAAATTACTCCCCTGCAGTCTATATTGCATGCAGCAGCTAGACTAAATTTCCTTGTTAAATGCATATCAAGAGCTGGTCCCCTCTGTCAGTCTCTTCATTGGTTGCCTGTATCAAAGCTCGCTTAGCTCCTCTAAACTAATCAAATGCTCAGATTCCCTGTTACAGGACCTCTACCAGGCTGCACACTTTCCAAAATAACCTTCCTCACTTGGACTATACACTACTCTCTGAACTTTCAAATGATCCCTAAAATTTACCTCTTCAGACAAGCTTACCAAATTCACCAACCTGAACTTTACCATTCAGATTTCCTGTCATGATTAATACAAACTTGGACACATTTTGGGCCTGATTCAGACTTAAGAATAAGCTTGAAAATAGGAGAGGAAAGTTACTCCTGGAAAAAACCATGTTGATTCAAGTGGTGTCAAGTTAATTGTATTCTTTGCATGCAGGGATATATCTTTGAATTACTTACTGCACACATATAGTGATCATCTTTAATATTACACTGTTATTTAGACTTGGGCTGGGAAGCATCACCTCTCAATTCTAATACTGTTTGCAACAGATAAAATATGACTCCCTGCAATCAACATGGTTTAGCCCAGGAGTAACTTTTCTCTCTTTTTTTTTTAAGCTCCTTCTTAAGTCTGAATCAGGATCATTGGGCCTGATCCAGACCTACGCCCGCGAGCGTAGCGTATGTTCGCCCGGGCGTATAAACTTTCACGCCCATGACACTCCCATTGATTGTACCGACTTACGGTGGCTGAACCCTACCCTAACTTTTGCAAGCGTCCGTGCGAATTTTCGTACCGATACACTGGTCGTACGGGGCTTAGCACGCCCATACTGTACAATTTAAATGGCTGTCCCCGCCTCTGTGTAGTATCTCGAGCGTCCGAACTATCGTCGTACAAAATGCACGCCCCTTGGGCGAAAAATACGCTGAAAATACGCTCGCTGTACGCTGATGTCCTTCGGACGACCGGAAGTTGTCATACTGCACATGCGCAGTGCGTTTTTTCTCCCGTTTTTACGCTCCCGACCGGCGTACGATCGCTTGCGGTCGTAGGTCTGGATCAGGCCCATTCTCTCTATACTAATATTGTGCTACTAACACTGCCATGTGACAGGATCATACAGAGCACTAAGCATTTTTACCATACAAATTGGCTATTCCACATACTTGCCGACTCTCCCGGAATGTTCGGAAGACTCCCGGAATCCTGGGAGACCTCTCGGACTCCTGGGAGAGCAACCCTTTCTCCCGCAAACTGTAAAAAAAGGAGAAAAAAAACCCAAAACATTGCGCGGGATGCAGGAGAGGACGCAGCGGCTGACATACCGACAGGACGTGCATTCCAGAAGACGCCGGCCATTGGAGCTAGGAGGGTTGGTAAGTCAGAAGACCGCTGCGGAGGAAGGAAAGAGGGAGCAAGAGGTGAGCATAAAGGAGAGTGGCTGAAGAAATATGCTGGGGAATTGGGGCTGGAAAAATATGATGGGCGATACTGAGGTGGGGCTGGAAAATATGCTGGGAGAAGCTGAAGGGGCCTTGAAAAATATGATGGGCGATACTGAGGTGGAGCTGGAAAAATATGCTAGACGATACTGAGCTGGGGCTGGAAAAATATGCTGGACAATACTGAGGTGGGGCTGGAAAAATATGCTGGGGAATATTAAGGGGAGCTAACAAAATATGCTGGGGAATACTGAGGGGGGCTGACGAACAATGCTGGGGAAAAACAATCACAAGGAGGCACAGGGAAAATTCTGCTGAACTCACAGGTCTTCCATACATATTTTCTAAGAACCGCAAACTGTGAGTGACTTTACTGTTATATTCTAAGGAACAGCTACATATACGGAGAGAGACTGTAACACATGAACGGAGGTGTTCTAAGGACCATTGTGCATGTGCGGGATAAGGGACGACGCAACGGATGACGTGATGATAGGATGTGTCTTCTAGAGAACGCCGCCCATTGCAGAGCTAGGAGGGTAAGTAAGAGTGAAGTGAATTCAGAAGAAGAGAAAAAGGTAAGTATAAAGGAGAGTGACTGAATAAACATGCTGGGGATTGGGCGCTGTAAAAATATGATGGGTGATACTGAGGGGGGGGGCTGACAGAATATGCTGGGGAATACTGAGGGGGGCTGACAGAATATGCTGGGGAATACTTAGGGGGGGGGCTGACAAAATATGCTGGGGAATACTGAAGGGGTTGGATGCACATGATGTGGAATACTGAGGGGGCTGGAGGCACATGATGGTTAATACTGAGGGGGCTGGAGGCACATGATGGGGAATACTTAGGGGGACTGGATACTTTGCAGGACACCCATACGCACACCCTGGCGACGCAGGGAGTGCCCTCCGGCGATGCGGGGACCGCCCCTGGTGACACAGGGACCGCCCCCCCAGTGACGCAGGGACCCCCCGGCAATGCAGGGACCACCCCTCAGCGATGCATTGGCTGCCCCTATGCTTTTTACTTTTCTCCCTGAAATGATTTTTCAAAAATAGGCAACCATGCTATTCCATTGTGTGATATATAGCACTTGCCGTTATATATCAATCCCAAATGTGCTATAGAGTGTAAGTGTAATAAAGTCATGTTAAAATGATGGTTAAGATTGTAATGCGATATCCAATATGATGGCTCTATATAAAAACATGTTAATGATAGGTTCAGAAGCTGATTTTCATGCACAGATCATGTATACAACATAAAACATACCTGACCGTATTCACACTTAGGATAGAAATTGCATGCTTGGCTAAAAATACGCATCACAATTATGCGCAAGTGCGATTCAAGGATAGCAGCTAACCACATCCACACACCCGTGCGTGTCTTTCCGTGTGTAAGTATGCCATACGCAGAAATTGGCGAGTACCTAGGATTTTGCCCTTGAATCGTGCGTGAATATGGGGACTTATTTTTAGTAAAGATTCAGCCAAACGTTTAGTAATGCAGACATTTCTGTTTGACTAGAATATATTTAATAACTAGCATGCGTTTAAAAATATATCTAAACTCTTAAGTGTCTAATGAATAAAGTGACTAGTGCAATAAATATGGCTATTTCAATAAAAAAAACAAAGGTGACAAGTGGGAAGAATAATAAATGACAATAAAATACAAAGTGGCAACAGATGAAAAAAACTGCCATGAGAAAGAACTTTGGTTTGAAACGCGTTGGGTAGTACACAGTCATAATCAGGAGTCTCCAGCTGATCCTCTTTACAGCGCTGTCTTGCTCACCACTTTCCCGGCACTTACACTGGTTAGCAGAGTGACACTGTTGTAAGGTGCGTCTTAGACTCTGATCAGCTGTTACTTTTTGTATGTGTATGGTTTTCTATATTTAATAAAGTGTTTTTTTACTGCAACTTGTGGGATCGGTCATCATTATTGAGAGTGTTACGAGCCACGGTGCTCACAAGGCGGCTCGCGGTGTGTGATCCCGGCGCTCAGCAGCTTGTGTCCTGGTTTTTAAGTAGCCAGTACGCTTTTCTGATCTTGACGCCCGCTGCGGCACTGTGTAGTGTTCTTGCGGCTCGCTCGTCCTGGTTGCTAGACAACCAGGACGCTTCCCCTCTACCCCTGCTTGTCACGTCACTTCTGTTAATTTTACAGCTGCCTCTTCCTCTCCAGCCACTCATTGTTGCAGGGGGCTGGCCCAGTCTTCAGCCCTGATTGGACAGTTCCCCTGTAAATAGCCAGCACTGCCTTCCCTTGGTGCTTGTTATTGCATCCTTTACGTGCCCCAGTCTTTCTGCCTTGTGCTTCTGTTTTCTGCCCCTTGATATTGTCTCTTTGCCTCTTAGTCTTGCTCTTTACCCTTTAGTCTTTGATCTTTGCTCTCTGGTCTTCTTGCTCTGCCTCTTTGCTTTCTTGAGTGCCCCTCCAGTTCTGCCTTGTTCTTTGCCATTTAACCTCTTGTTAGCCATTCCCTCTCTTCCTCTCTCCCTGGTGTGATTTCCTGTCGTTTAACCCTTGCTCTCTCCTGTGTGCCTGTTCTCGTCACCCCTTTGGGGTACCGCTGTTTGCCTGCATGAGTGTGTGTCCTGGTAAGTCCCGTCCATTCAGTCAGTCCTTGTTTCCCCCTTGGTCCTGTGTTCTGTTTTGTGTTCTGTGCTGTAGGTCAGTCCCTTCTGACCTGTCTTTTCCCGCTTACTGCTCTATCTGTACTTTTGTCTCCCTTTACATCTTCTTCCCTCCTCTACAAGTTTGGTTCCGGGGATCGGGACCTGTTGTTGGGGTGCAGCCAAGTCCAACCCCACCTTCAGGGGCTAGGGTGAACACCACCCAATAACAAATATTCCGCACCCAGGTTACCGTTCTCGTAACTTCACCTTTCCTTCTTACATAGAGGTGTTTGCGGGAGAACGTAACTGTCAAGGAGAGCTTTTGCCCTCCCTTCCCCTGGGAGAATCTACTGCACATTGTTTTTCCCACCGTCGTTTGAACATACTATTTGGACTTTGTTAGTTGCAACTTATCCCCAGGACAGAGACACCGTATACAGTCACCTTGCTTCTACAGTTGTCGGATCGTCTCTTCTGAATCGTAAAACCCCAGTTGGAGCCCACAGCATAATTACTACTTGACTAAATATAGTGACATTTTTATTTGAGCCAATCGCAACTTGGACATATTGCCTATCTGTTTATTATAGAAAACTGGTTTTAGAGTTGTATTAGGTCACTGTAAACTTATTGGTGGTAATTCAGTCTATGACATATCATGCTCATTTGTGTATTACCTGTGTTTTGAGCCCTTTACATTTGTTTTTCTATATATTTGGTTTTGAATTTCCAACTTTTTATGAAAATTTGCCACTTTGTATTTTATTATCATTTATTATTGTTCCCACTTGTCACCTTTATTTTTTAATTGAAATAGCCATATTTATTACACTAGTCACTTTATTCATTAGACACTTAAGAGTTTAGATATATTTTTGAACTCATACGCCTTTGACGCTGTTTACACAATTTGCACTTTTTTACCTTCATTATTTCCACTACAGTGAGGGATAGTGGTACTCACTGGTGTTTTTGGCAGCCTCACAGTTATAGGAAGTTCATATC
Organism: Limnodynastes dumerilii; assembly: GCA_011038615.1. Lineage (NCBI taxonomy): Eukaryota > Metazoa > Chordata > Amphibia > Anura > Limnodynastidae > Limnodynastes > Limnodynastes dumerilii. The sequence goes on from WWET01005098.1 coordinate 78,810, forward strand.
CCTCTCCCTTCACTTATTAATTAGCATGCCTTTGTATTTTTGGACTATCAATTAATTCTTTAATGAAGTGAAAATAGAATACAACTCTAACTGTGCGATGAGCAACCCAAAAGAAAAAGGGATACATGTAAAATACATGCAAAAAATAAAATCTAGCAAAAAGAATTTGCTGGGCATGATTATTTTTAACATTTGCACAAAAATGTTTGTTTAAAATGAAAAAAACATTCTTACAAATGCAGCATAAATTAATAAACAGAAATTATGAATACTGGTATAAACAAATGGAACATTTTTTTATTTTTTTTTAAAGAAAAAAAGTTTGTTGAAAGTATTTTATTAAATAGCAAAAAACCAGAGCTTTAAGTAGGTGAGCCTTATGTGTGTTAAATGAACATGTGCATTGATTAAAATTACGAGCAGCCGATGGCTGTGTGCAGTGTGTATGGACACATGGACTTTCATATGGGACGACAGGCTTCGGCAACGTACGAGTGGTCAGGGGCTACCTTAACTCTTCTGGGCATGCGCAGTTATTAAAATAGTAAAAACACGCACGTAGATTCCACACTTACTTAAGTGTGAATACAGTCCACCATGTATATTTCCATACATGTTTATTATAGGTTGTATACATGTACAGTGCTTCCCATTTTAGGATTTAGATATTATAATTATGTTTGAATTAATCTGGTTAAATGTTTATTTGAATGAATTAACATATTTGTGTAGCTTAACTGCATAGCTGTTCGTTCAGTCTTCTTCTCTTTTACCTTCAGTTTTTCTAATCAATTGAAGGTCTAATCTAGAGTCTGAAACCTCTGTTTTACCTGTTTTTAATTATAAAAGTCCCTCTTGGTCAAATTGAGCATAGTTTTAAATGGAGTTTTATTATAAATATGTTTAAAACATTAATTTAACTAAGCTTAACTTAAGCTCATACTTTTGTCATCTTTGTTAATGTTCATTCACTGGCCCCCTTTCACCATATCCACCGCTCCACCTTTCTCCTATAAACTATGCTTGTGCTTCTCACACATGTTCTCTGGTTTGAAGATATGCCTGGGATTGTTTGTAGTTGGCACCTCCACCTTAATCTTCTGCTGTGAATTGGTGGCTACATACGTTTCCTCTTAGCAATGGTACCATAGGAAACCACCTTGAATCTGCTAGTGATAGCAATGACTCCAGACCCACTGCCACATATAATTTCTGTAGGCTGTGTACAACTCAAAGTATCCAGTTTTATCCTGCACAACCTTGATGGCACCAAGTTCAAGGGTAAATTCCAAACTAGGGAAAACCATTTTCATCTTTACTAAATACATTATAACTGCATTACTATTTCCATTGTCCATATCATTATATGCACCCACCCTGCAATTACTGATCTCTAAAGCCCATTTCACACCAAAATCTTAGGTGTTACATGGGATATTGAACACTGGTTTAACCAGACCAGTGTTGAAGCCATTCACACAGCACCTTTGTTGTGGGTAAATCCCTGGTCATTGCTTTTCACACTGGATTTGTGTCTGCAGAGGCAGAGAGTGATTCCTATCTGGCAATTTACATACTTTTAATGGAACCCGGCTTGAATAGCCCAGGAAGACCTTTCACACTGTAGTGTATCTGGGTCCAACCCGGGAATAACCCTGGTAGCGACACAGACACCTGGCCAGGTTTATTCCCGGGTCCACACCTTAGCATGAAAGAGGTATAAGCAAGATATCAGAGTCTGGCAGCTTAAAACACTGTTCAGCACTCCATGTATGAGCATTGTTTATAAATACATTTCCAGCAGCTCAACACTCCATGTATGAGTGCTGAGCACTGTTAATATATACGTTACCAGCAGCTCAGCACTCCATATATGAGTGCTGAGCATTGTTTATAAATACATTTCCAGCAGCTCAACACTCCATGTATGAGTGCTGAGCACTGTTAATATATACGTTACCAGCAGCTCAGCACTCCATATATGAGTGCTGAGCATTGTTTATAAATACATTTCCAGCAGCTCAACGCTCCATGTATGAGTGCTGAGCACTGTTAATATATACATTACCAGCAGCTCAGCACTCCACAGGGCTCAGCACTCATCCATGGAGTGCTAAGCTGCTGGCAGTGTATTTATAAACAGGGCTCAGCACTCATCCATGGAGTGCTAAGCTGCTGGCAGTGTATTTATAAACAGGGCTCAGCACTCATCCATGGAGTGCTAAGCTGCTGGCAGTGTATTTATAAACAGGGCTCAGCACTCATCCATGGAGTGCTAAGCTGCTGGCAGTGTATTTATAAACAGGGCTCAGCACTCATCCATGGAGTGCTAAGCTGCTGGCAGTGTATTTATAAACAGGGCTCAGCACTCATCCATGGAGTGCTAAGCTGCTGGCAGTGTATTTATAAACAGGGCTCAGCACTCATCCATGGAGTGCTAAGCTGCTGGCAGTGTATTTATAAACAGGGCTCAGCACTCATCCATGGAGTGCTAAGCTGCTGGCAGTGTATTTATAAACAGGGCTCAGCACTCATCCATGGAGTGCTAAGCTGCTGGCAGTGTATTTATAAACAGGGCTCAGCACTCATCCATGGAGTGCTAAGCTGCTGGCAGTGTATTTATAAACAGGGCTCAGCACTCATCCATGGAGTGCTAAGCTGCTGGCAGTGTATTTATAAACAGGGCTCAGCACTCATCCATGGAGTGCTAAGCTGCTGGCAGTGTATTTATAAACAGGGCTCAGCACTCATCCATGGAGTGCTAAGCTGCTGGCAGTGTATTTATAAACAGGGCTCAGCACTCATCCATGGAGTGCTAAGCTGCTGGCAGTGTATTTATAAACAGGGCTCAGCACTCATCCATGGAGTGCTAAGCTGCTGGCAGTGTATTTATAAACAGGGCTCAGCACTCATCCATGGAGTGCTAAGCTGCTGGCAGTGTATTTATAAACAGGGCTCAGCACTCATCCATGGAGTGCTAAGCTGCTGGCAGTGTATTTATAAACAGGGCTCAGCACTCATCCATGGAGTGCTAAGCTGCTGGCAGTGTATTTATAAACAGGGCTCAGCACTCATCCATGGAGTGCTAAGCTGCTGGCAGTGTATTTATAAACAGGGCTCAGCACTCATCCATGGAGTGCTAAGCTGCTGGCAGTGTATTTATAAACAGGGCTCAGCACTCATCCATGGAGTGCTAAGCTGCTGGCAGTGTATTTATAAACAGGGCTCAGCACTCATCCATGGAGTGCTAAGCTGCTGGCAGTGTATTTATAAACAGGGCTCAGCACTCATCCATGGAGTGCTAAGCTGCTGGCAGTGTATTTATAAACAGGGCTCAGCACTCATCCATGGAGTGCTAAGCTGCTGGCAGTGTATTTATAAACAGGGCTCAGCACTCATCCATGGAGTGCTAAGCTGCTGGCAGTGTATTTATAAACAGGGCTCAGCACTCATCCATGGAGTGCTAAGATGCTGGCAGTGTATTTATAAACAGTGCTCAGCTCAGGGATGTCAATGCGTATTTTTCTTCTCACAAAGGAAAATACATGAGGTTACTTAAGGAAGCCCTATGGCACTCTTAAGTGCCATAAGGATCCTAAAAACAGGGTCGGGTTGCGGGGCAGGTCAGGTGAGTTAGGTGCGGAGGCTGCTAGACCTAAGTCATTCTGATGTGTGAATACGGTCCTCCATGTAGCACTTTTTATAAATACACTGCCAGCAGCTTAGCACTCCATGGATGAGTGCTGAGCCCTGTTTATAAATACACTGCCAGCAGCTTAGCACTCCATGGATGAGTACTGAGCATTGTTTATAAATACACTGCCAGCAGCTTAGCACTCCATGGATGAGTGCTGAGCCCTGTTTATAAATACACTGCCAGCAACTTAGCACTCCATGGACCAGTGCTGAGCACTGTTTATAAATACACTGCCAGCAGCTTAGCACTCCATGGATGAGTGCTGAGCCCTGTTTATAAATACACTGCCAGCAGCTTAGCACTCCATGGACCAGTGCTGAGCACTGTTTATAAATACACTGCCAGCAGCTTAGCACTCCATGGACCAGTGCTGAGCACTGTTTATAAATACACTGCCAGCAGCTTAGCACTCCATGGACCAGTGCTGAGCACTGTTTATAAATACACTGCCAGCAGCTTAGCACTCCATGGACCAGTGCTGAGCACTGTTTATAAATACACTGCCAGCAGCTTAGCACTCCATGGACCAGTGCTGAGCACTGTTTATAAATACACTGCCAGCAGCTTAGCACTCCATGGACCAGTGCTGAGCACTGTTTATAAATACACTGCCAGCAGCTTAGCACTCCATGGACCAGTGCTGAGCACTGTTTATAAATACACTGCCAGCAGCTTAGCACTCCATGGACCAGTGCTGAGCACTGTTTATAAATACACTGCCAGCAGCTTAGCACTCCATGGACCAGTGCTGAGCACTGTTTATAAATACACTGCCAGCAGCTTAGCACTCCATGGACCAGTGCTGAGCACTGTTTATAAATACACTGCCAGCAGCTTAGCACTCCATGGACCAGTGCTGAGCACTGTTTATAAATACACTGCCAGCAGCTTAGCACTCCATGGACCAGTGCTGAGCACTGTTTATAAATACACTGCCAGCAGCTTAGCACTCCATGGACCAGTGCTGAGCACTGTTTATAAATACACTGCCAGCAGCAAATACGTGTTGCACATACGTACGTGAGCGGATGACATCGGTTACATGGGCAAAAGTTAAGGTAGGGTTTAGAAAGCGGATATCGGACAAAATACGTACATTCAAAGGGTGTGCCAATGGGAGTGTATAGAAAATACGCTACGCGAGTAAACGTATTGCAAGCGGAGTTCTGGTTCTACCCCATTGCCAGCAGCTGAGGATGAGGGATGAGCAGCTTTCAGCTGCTGGCAATGTATTTATAAACAGTGCTCAGCACTCGTACAAGGAGTTCTGAGTGCTCTCTTAAACTGGCAGCCTTATTTATGTTATGAATGATTGGATTTAGCACTGACATGTCATTGTGATAGTTCCTAGAGCTCAGTAGATGGTCTGGTCCCATTTTTATTCAATAACTGGAGGCTGAGAAGAGATCTTTCTCTCACACAAGTCAATCCCAGCAGATTCGTTAATGATGTAAACTGTGACACCTTTGTGAAATGTGTTACACTAAGGAGATACATTCTATTACAACGTGTTTCAATTAAAGGCTACACCAATGTATTTAATTATCAAGCAAAGTGTTGACAATTGTAATTTATTCATCTGCTCTTTTGTCAGTATGTCATTTAGCTTTTCATACTTTTGCTAGAATAGCCTGTAAATAGAAAAATCTGCTCATAATATAACATACAGGAATCTGAAAAGCAAAAACAATAATAATAAAAAAAGATAACACACACTTTATTCTTTATACAGTAATAGTATAGTAGTTTACATATTTATTTAAGTCATTTAAAAGATCTGACTATATTTCTCCCCCCAGTGGCTTAATTAATCCATCTGTGGATCTGACAGTTTTATAAATAGCCTGTGTTTAGGTCACTAAATACAGCTGCGCAGATATTTATATGCATGCCTGAACATGTAAACACCCATACTAACATACACCTATATGCACATGCTCATGTACCATACACTGTTAGCTATATACACACAACACACACATCTCCCATTCCCTGGTGCCTAATATAGATTATTTATTTTCAGAAACTACAGAACATGTAAAAAATGAAAGCAGAAAGGATTGCTGACTGCAGCTGCTTCTAGCAACCTTTCAACTATGATATTACTGTTTCTAAGGCTGAATCACTAGTCTTTAAAGCATCCAAGTCCTAGAAATATATCCTTCCTACCTGTATGGCTGCAAATCTCTCTGACTATTTATCCATCTATACTTTTATCTATCTACAGTTTAAAAGATTACTGTGTTTTTTTTAATTTTGCATCCATTAATCATGTTTTTATTGGCTTTAAAGGTGTAATGCTAGCCACTTACAACCCAATCCTGTCAGTAAATTTGGGCATCAAGCCTTGTTGGCTACACACAGTTGGGTAGCCACATTAACTATTCCTGATTCCCTGAGGAAGTGTAGCAGCGAAACACATGTCAGCATTTGGAGGGTGACACATTTAGTTGATTTTCTAATAGCTCCAATACTTTATTGTAAGTAGGGATATATTATGGGGTAAAATACTCCTGAGAAGGACAGCTATAGGGCCTCTTCTCAATCCCTCTTTTTAATATCCTGCACTTATTGACTTGATTTATAGAACCAGCCCTATAATAACTATTGCACTTTATGTCATTCTCAACACAAGAGGATATATATCATGATCCTCTGTATGTCATACTAGCCTTGCTTTCATTTTATTTTATTAAAATCTCGCATTGGACTTGAGTCGTAATATTATTAAGACCATGAAACCTGAGCATGGCCTGTGAATTCTTACTCTATGTATTAGTATGTCTAAATCCCAGCATGATTCCCAATGTATCTGCATATGATTGCAGTTAATATCATTATGCTCTATATTTGTTGTTTCACAGGGGGCATAAAGTAAGCTAGGCACTTATTTAAAGCATGAAAACCATTATATGATTAAATGTCGCTCAGCAATTTAATTCTTGACGTATGACCTCCCAAGTGGAGTGCCCCTGTCTGAGCAAATTGACTCAGCCTCTTGAGCTTGTGATAACGTCCACGGCCGGGGTTTGGCATGTCCCGGACTGCACAACATAAATAAAAGTGATGATAGTTGGGGAAGGAAAAAGACATCCCATGGGCAATGAAGTAGCATAGGCTGAGGGCAGAGAGAGTGATATGATCATACAAGAGAGAAGGAGATTATCTATGGCTAAAGGATGTCTTTACTCAGAAGTGTTTTTTTTCTCCACAGTAAACCAGAAAGATTGAAAGCAGTGTTCAATTTTATCTTGACTAAAGCCGTCAGATCTATGGTGCTTTCAACTTTAGGCATCTGTGCATTGATCCTCTTGTCTCTCATGGTCTCTTTAGACTGATAAAAGGCAGAAGTTTAAAATGTCTTTTTTTTCTGTAAACTCGGTAGAACATGAGTCATGTCCATTATGTGCTATAAACAAGATTTGCTGCTTATTTAAGTCTAATACTCATACTTTAAATTATAGCACTCTGCAATTTTAAATTAACGAGATTTGGTCTTATAGACCCCTTACTATTCTTTATCTCTCTAAGTAAAAGCCAGCCAGAGATAAATAGTGCTAGGGACTGTCTGCGTAACACTTGCATCATAGATGCATATAAATATGTTCAGTGGTTTTCAACTTATGCGAAGGGCATATCAAATATTCATTGCATGTATACACTAGGTTATAGCACTAATATGGCATGTTTAAAGGAAGAAAAATGAGGCAAATCACATACCACAGTCTGAGGGTTATAATGATTACAGCAAAATGCTTTTTATAGCACACTGTAGTGCTATAAACCTTCTATTAAACATAACAAGTTTGATGCCAGGGGGGTAGATCCAGAACTCCGCTTGCAATACGTTTCCTGGTGTAGTGTATTTACGCATGCGTACCTTCTATACACTTACCTTGGCACACCCCTTGAATGTACGTATTTTGTCCGAGATCCGCTTTCCAAACCCAACCTTAACTTTTGCCCACGTAACCGATGTCATCCGCCTACGTACGTATGTGCAACACGTATTTACACAGCTAAGCACGCCCATACTGTACACTCTAAATACAAACCCCTGCCTATATAAGTACGTATTTTTTACATAAAATTGGCACGCCCACACGTAAGGATTTACGTGACACATACGTGAATAGCCCATACGTTCACATTTCCGCTACGTTACGGAGCGTATTTTTTACGCGTGGTATTTTTCGCCACGCGTAAATTCGCTCACAAGCGTTGTTCTGGATCTGGCCCAATGTGTCAAACATAGATTCACTTGTCCATTATATATATAATAAAGCCCTTATCTGGTGTAGGATCCCCCTAACAGACCACAAAAGTAGTATCCCTAGTAAGGGCTGGCTGGATCAAACAGCAAGTTATCACTCACAGTTCTCAGGGTCTAGGACAAAAAGCTGTACATCTATCATGTAGAAACAGAAGTATAGGAGAGAACATGGACGCTGTTATTCTAAGGATTTTATTATCTGCCCCATTGAAGGGTAGATACCATGGACCTGATTCACAGGTCCAAAGGAGATAAGTAGGTGCAGATACGCATGTATGCGTTGATTATAAAGTGGGGCACAAACAGTGTGATTATAAAGTGGGGCACAAGCAGTATGATTATAAAAGGGGACACAAGCAGTATGATTATAAAAGGGGACACAAGCAGTATGATTATAAAAGGGGACACAAGCAGTATGATTATAAAAGGGGGCACAAGCAGTGTGATTATAAAAGGGGGCACAAGCAGTGTGATTATAAAAGGGGGCACAAGCAGTGTGATTATAAAAGGGGACACAAACAGTGTGATTATAAAAGGGGACACAAGCAGTGTGATTATGAAAGGGGACACAAGCAGTGTGATTATGAAAGGGGACACAAGCAGTGTGATTATAAAAGAGGAACCAAACAGTGCGATTATAAAGTAGGGCACAAGCAGTGTCAGCAAGAATGGGGGAAAAGTAAGGGGGCACAGCTGTGTGATTAAAAAGGGGGCACAGCAATGGCCCAGATCCTAAGTTAAGTACGACAGGGGACTTACGCAAGTCATTTGCATAAGTCCCCTGTCTCAGAACATCTGTGCATGTGTGTGCCACAAGGGGGCAGAGCAGTGTGATTATAAAGGGAGCACAGCAGTGTGATTATGAAGGGGGCCACAGCAGTGTGATTATGAAGGGGGCCCCCAGCAGTGTGATTATGAAGGGGGCCACAGCAGTGTGATTATGAAGGGGGGATAGCAGTGTGATTATGAAGGAGGGGATAGCAGTGTGATTATGAAGGGCCCCCAGCAGTGTGATTATGAAGGGGCCACAGCAGTGTGATTAAGAAGGGGGGATAGCAGTGTGATTATGAAGAGGGGATAGCAGTGTAATTATAAAGGGGGCAAATCAGTGTGATTATGAAGGGGCCACAACAGTGTGATTATGAAGGAGGGGATAGCAGTGTGATTATGAAGAGGGAATAGCAGTGTGATTATGAAGGGGAATAGCAGTGTGATTATGAAGGGGCACAGCAGTGTGATTATGAAGGGGCCACAGCAGTGTGATTATAAAGGGGGCATATCAGTGTGATTATAAAGGGGGGCATAGCAGTGTGATTATGATATTTATAAAAGAGAAGGGCGCAAATTTTATTTTGCAGGGGGCGCCAGACATGCTAGAACCGGCCCTGCTTACAGCACCTGTTTTTGCTTTATTCCCTGTAAAAGGCCAAACTGCCTGTGTTTTGAATTTTAGTTTGAATTATTTAGAGCTGTAAAACAAGACCCTTACGTATGAAATCGCTACTAAAATGTTAGTGATGAATTGGCTGTTACTATAGCAATGACTTTTATTGTATGGCTCTGCGCTCTGTAATGAATCTCCGTTTTGCTTTACAAGCTCCTCTATCACATACAGATGTAAAGGAGCGCTCGTTATGTAAGATAAGCCCCCAGAGGGTTCAGCTAACAATAGTCGGCTGTTTCTATTTCCCCCAAATCTCCCACTATAAATATTTCCTTCCATCCCATTCAGTAGCTTCCCCTTGTTATTTGCCTCTCCCCATTCCCATCTAATTTTACAATAGATAAGTCAGCCGCTGGATAAGCACTTTATTTCCTGGTGCTGCATCCATAAGCGGATTCTGTGTAATCTGTGTATTCGCCTCACTGCTCAGTCACAACATCTGTACACAAGCAAAATGATCATCAAGGACCTTTTAACGAGCAATAACACAGCCGGTCAGGTCAGCTTAAACCATTTACTGTCATAATAGCAATGTTCCCTAATACCTACTTCCACCACCCTGAAACCAAAAGGGATATATCACAGATATTTATGATACTATACATAATGTGGCTGTTTGTCACAAGCCAAGCTGGCCAATGTGTGGCTCTCCAACTGTTGTGAAACTAAGAGTCCCAGCATGCTTTAACTGCATAAGCATGCTGGAAGTTATCATTTCAGAACACCTGGAGAGCCACAGGTTGGCCAGGCCTGTACTAGGCAGTCTTGGTTTCAATGCACAACATGAGTACTTGATTTCACCTACATATGAAAACCAATAACCACATAGATGATCACATTTATTTAAATTTCAACAATATGCAATTAAACATTAAACATTCAAACTACAATTTATTGGGATACATAAAATGCAAAACATGGCTTAATAGTTTTGCGTTTACCCATTCTCCACCTAAGATTTCCTGCCCTCCCCATCTTGATCCTTGTGTCTCCTGTTTGTTCACTCCCTCCTACTTAGCATGTTAGCTCTTCTGAGCAGGGCCCTCCTCCCTCCTATACTCACCCCTCTACCTTGTTCTTATTAATTCCCATCTTTTCTCTTATCTCTATCCTTATTCATCTGCTCCTAAACACATATCCTGCATCTTTATTCTCCATTCATATTGTTCTGCTATTTTTGTACTCTATTTTATTTTTGCATTGTACAATTGCATTCCTTATTTATTTGAACTTGTACCCTGACTGTTAATTGTATTGTATATGTAACTATTGCCTTTGTACAGCACTGTGGATACCGTGCGTACAAAGGCAATATATAATAATCAATAAATGTTACATAGACATATATTACAATAAATAGACAATGTACAAAAAAAAAGTATAAAGTTATGAACAAAGGGAGAACATTATAGAAAAAGGATATATGCAAAATATTTCTATATACAGACACCACCAACATATGCCTTTAATTAAAAGTGATGTGACATAAAAGCTTTGTGGAACTATGTATATCCCTGTTAAAAGTGCCCTTACATAAAACCACAATGGTGTCTAATGCGTACAACCTTGGCACACAGGTGTAGGTTTCCTGGAAATAATGAGCAATTTCACAAATAAAAAAAAAGAACAAAATGAATAAATAAATAAATGAGCTCTAGTGGAATTCACATTGTGATAAGGATCTGCTTACTGTTGTCATTGTTTTGTCTAGTTTATTATGATTGTCTTCTTCACTGTAAACACTGAAACAGGGAGGCCAATAAGAATGGTTTTTAATAAATATCAAAATGTGTGTCAGGGCTAAATAAAGGTCTGGGATGGATCTGGGATGGACCTGGGAACTGCTATATATGTGGCCAGCACCCAACAACACATGAGCTCCCACATCATAATATATTGCTTGTTGCAGTGATATAACCATTCACATGTCACTGTGTTGGCGCCCCCTAGTGGTGGAAAACTTTCCCCACAGCCCTGCCCTGTCCTGAGCTGCATGTGGTGTCACTAAATGATTCTGCTCCATTTTTAAGGCAGGGTCACACTAGGGGCCTCATTTACTAAGGGTGATTTTAGTAAAATCGCTGGAAATTGCAGTAGTTTACCAGCGATTTGAAAGTCTCTGGATTTACTAAAGCAAAATCTCCATAAAGTGTTGAACAAATTCTCTGTTGTTTAAATCTCTCTGGTGAAATCTCTATATTTACTAAGGGGGATTTTCATTGCTGTAGTTTTGGCGTGGAGTGGAGACTTTACAAAAATCGCTGGCAATTGGTCATTGAATCATGTGTCAGTGTGTTATATAAGTAAGGTCAGAACGATTTGCAGCTGCTTGTTTAGACTCTTAACAGAAGCTATGGCATTTTCTGTGCTGCACATGGAGTGCTTATTAAATGGCCAGTTTATCCTTACTAAGGACAGCACAAGGTACTGAGACACAAGAGGACCACAACCATCACCAGCCCATGGTTCATTGCAGGCAGCGCATAACACGTCATGTACGTGTGTTTGGCCAGCGTTTGAACTTTGACTCCCTGTCTGATGAGGAGGAAGTTCAATTGTTTTGCCTCAACCGCACTAACCTCCTGAGTCTTTATGAGCAGATGAGAAGGGATTTGGACCCAGCAATATAACGGTTCCATGCAGTGTCTGGGCTGCACAAATTACTGTGTGTTCTCCACTTTTTGGCCACAGGGTCATTCCAGTCTGTGACTGGCAGAGTGGTTGGAATATCACAGGCGACATTTTCACGTTACTTAACTCATGTGTTAAGTGCACTGATTAAATTGTCACGTACATATATATGTGTCCCCAGCCAGGAGGAATATTGGCGTGACCTGAAATGAGCCTTTTATCCGCTCTCTTGATTTCCTTGGAGCAATAGATTGCACACATATTGCGCTAAGACCACCTAAAAGCAGAGTACATTTATTTACCAATCGCCATCTTTACCACTCATTAAATGTGCAGATGGTCTGTGATGCTAACTTGAGAATTAGCTGGGGCTATTTTTTCCTTTTGTTTCTGTGACAAGCAGATTAACCCCCTGCCTTTCACGCATCTGTTTAACATATACTTATAAATTGACTGAGCAACTTCCATTCTGTTTTTAACTTGAAAATGATGAGTGTTTGTGCTGGCTTTCCTGGGTCATGTCATGACTCCCATATTCTGAGTCAGTCATCCCTATATACCAAATTTGACACTGGATTAATGCCTGAGGGGTGGCTATGGTTGTGTGTGAAGTCTCGCGATTTTTGACGTAACTCCAGCGATTTTAAAGTAAACTCTGGAGATTTAAGCTGGCCATACACTAGACGATTATCGGCCCGATTTCCCAATTATTGGGTGATCGGGCAAATAATCGCTCTAGTGTATGGTACAGATACATTTTTGAAACGTCAAATAAACGCACCAGAAACGCTCTGGTGCGATTATTTGATTGTTCAGCATTTTGACGTAAGCGATTTTAAAGTAAACTCTGGAGATTTAAGCTGGCCATACACTAGACGATTATCGGCCCGATTTCCCAATTATTGGGTGATCGGGCAAATAATCGCTCTAGTGTATGGTATGGATACATTTTTGAAACGAAACG
>WWET01005099.1:51652-75498 GCA_011038615.1 Limnodynastes dumerilii
ATATATATATACACCCCAACAATCTAGTCAGCTAACTATGCCATTCGATCTGTAAAATAAAACATAGAAATATTAAACATAAATCATAAGCCACCAGTCATTTTCAAGACTTTTGCTGTCATGATATATATACCATTTAAGTAGGGGACAAATATTACAATGTGTAACAGTGTTCCCGTGCTTAAATGGTAAGGTTTAATAGTTACACGGTTTATGCTCATAACCCAGCTTGTTGTTATCATTTGCTGTGTAACGTTCTATACTAGCACAAAGAATGAAGACCGTGCTCCTACATTTGATCTATTTAAGACACACTTTCCAACTAGTTGTATAATCACATATATAATAATGAATTTATTGAAAGGTGGTGCTATTAGTCAAAACTGGCAACATCTAATAAAAATAAACAATTGATCGACAATGCACAGTTTTCCTCCTCTGTGTCCAACCATCGTTTTTTTTCGATTAGAGAAACCAGCAAACAATAGGTTGTCAGTTTAAAAACTCCTATAGATGAATCTTCTTAACTGACAAAAACAAGTGCAGGACTCAGCTGCTCTGCTCTCTTTTATCTCTGTCCATAAGATCAAATTTTTGGTTACCATGGTGACCTAGTGACTGGTATCTGCCATGCTCTGGTCTAGCTACATTACAGATTAACAAGCTTCATTAATATGTTGGTAAACATAATAAGATAAAATAAAGTGTATACACGGTAATAATATGAAGTCATACCAAATTCTATTTAATAGTCTTAAGGCTATTAAAATAATTACAAGGAACAAAAAAAAGGGGTCCGGTGCTCAATACTCACCTACAGGAGGTGCCTTGATGGGGTGTGGGTCCACAGTAAGAACGGTCCAGTTTGAAACTGGCTAGGATATCGATTGCTTATGTCTCGATGAGGTATAACAATCGATCCCCAGAGCACCGAACATGGTGCTCCGAAAAGCGAGTGTTAAATCTAACCCCAACCTTTCCCCTAACTCTGACCATAAACCTCCCTTTCTATTACCCTAACCCTCCATCATTCTCCACAGAAGGACCCTAACCCTCCCTTCTCCGCAACCTGAACCTAACCCACCATTCCCCGCAGCTTGACCTTAACCCTCCCTTCCTTGCAGCTTGACCTTAACCCTCCCTTCCCCGCAGCCTGACCTGAAACTTCGGATCTAGCGGCAGCGGCATCATTTCTGAAAATGAATGGGTCTAAAATGGATGGATATTCGAAATAGGGACAGCCGAAAAGGAACTTTTGGCTGTCCCTATTTCTTGATACCCTCATTCTATGCGGGGACTCCCACCGGCCTTGACGCTGGGCATTTTATAGATTTGAATAGAAGTGCACTATATTTTTTAATATATCTTTCAAATTATCTACTAGAGAATAACTGTTCATTCACACTTGCCCTCCCCTCTCTCTCCAAGTACAAATCCAGTTAAAGATTCTAAGGACTTAAGATTCTGTATTATCTGGTATCAGAGGGGTTCCGTGCGGGCAACCCCATTAATTATTGCACTGGGTGATGCCAACCCAAGTGACAACACTGAACAATTAATTTCATAAACACACTATCCCTGGTACTGTGCACAAGCTGAACTGGAAATCCGTATTAAAATATCAGCTAAATGTTCTATTTGAATATACATACAGTACATTTTCTTGTTATTGAATATATAAGCAAAATTTTGAGATAGGTTTTTCATTATGCAATTTGTTTATATGTTTTACTGTCTTTTTTAAAAGATCTACAGCTTTAGAGCTCTTTTTATAAAAGCACAAAAAGTATTTTATGCTGTTCATTTTATGACGTTTTGTCAAACCTCCCCCTTCCACATGCACAAATTGCTAAAAAAAAAATTGCGTATTATAAATATATTCAGAAAATTGATTGAATCTATTATCTTTTCCATTGTCTGCTAGAAGAAATTATTTAAATGTCCTTTTTAGCACTTAGTTTTCAACTGAAAATATAGTTGTAATTGGGGAACAGATTTTAAGGATAGAAAAAGGTACATTGTTAAATTAAACAGTCAATTTTAGCCTAAATTACACATTTATAGTAGTGATAGTATAATTCTCACATTTAAACAAAAAAAGCCCATATTTTATTCTTTATGCAAATGCTACAATTTCAATTTAATAAAAAACACAGTGTTACGTTAGGAGCACAAAGTATTTCTCAGTCGCAAACATATTTATATTGCTGATATACAGATGTGACCATATTCACCATTTGCCAAAGTTTTCAAGCAATGTATAGTGGGCCCACTTGCTGAGGATAGGTGATTGGGGCTATAGAAAACAATAAAACTATGTTTACACACAAGTAGGTGTAATCACAGCTCCCTGTAGAGTTCATGAATGGAGTTAATGGGCCAGATCCAGAACAACGCTTGTGAGCGAATTTACGCATGGTGGACACGTAAAATCACGTTTTGGTAAGTACTGCGCATGCGCACCATAGAAAATACGCTTATAATGTAGCGTAAATGTGAACGTATGGGCCATTCACATATGTATCGCGTAAATACTTACGCGTGGGCGTGCCAATTTTACGTGAGTCAAAAATACGTCAGAAATACGACATGTAGGCGGGGGTTTGTATTTAAAGTGTGCAGTATGGGCATGCTTAGCTGCGTAAATACGTGTTGCACATACGTATGTGAGCGGATGACATCGGTTATGTTGGCAAAAGTTAAGGAAGAGTTTGGAAAGCGGATCTTGGACAAAATACGTACATTCAAGGGGTGTGCCAAGAAGAATGTATAGAAGGTATGCACGCATAAATATGCTACGCGAGTAAACGTATTGCAAGCAGAGTTCTAGATCTACCCCAATGTCACCAGGGCCAGTGCTAGGGTGTTTGGAGCCCCCCTGCAAACTGTAATTTAGCGCCCTTATGTTTTACAATATAACATTTAACACTGTTGACAGTCATACATTGTAGCATCAATTTAAATGTATTAAAATACAGAACACAGTCTTGTAACCACAATAAGAGAGCATAACCTAATCAGTAATATACAATACAGACAGCGTCCTAGACCCTAATATGCACTGCATCCAAGTGATTGCCATACATTATTGACTACATCTTTGTCACCGCCATACAATACAAACTCCATCCTAGTCACCCCTATACAATTAAATCCACTTTTATACAAACCTAATCCCATAAAAAAAGCCTCCATATAAAATATAGAGAACGTTCTTGTAACCACAATTTTTTTTAAAAAGTACAGCCTAGTCTTTATTGTTATCTAGTGACTCCTCCTCCACATGCACATTTGTGCAAACACCACTAATCTGAGCAGATAATTATATATATATATATAGATACATATATATATATTTAAACTAAAGGATATATAATCCAAAAAACCAGCACTCAGATAATCTATATATGCAAAAAAGAATTAGTAATTTATTAGCACAAGTAGTACAACCATCAGCGGGTCACCACAACAAAACACATAACAATTGAGCAGCTCAGGCAGTTCAGGCATCAATTATTCATAATATCATCAGAGGGGACTGATAAAGCAAAAACCATCATGTGACACCATCATCACGGGGACATGCAGGAGGATTCACAACATGGTCAGTAAACTGCAGTTGACCATGTCGTGAATCCTCCTGCATGTCCCCGTGATGATGGTGTCACATGATGGTTTTTGCTTTATCAGTCCCCTCTGACGATATTATGAATAATTGATGCCTGAACTGCTCAATTGCTATTGCTATTACTATTTGCACTTTTTGTTGTGGTGACCCGCTGATGGTTGTACTGCTTGTGCTAATAAATTACTAATTCTTTTTTGCATATACAGATTATCTGAGTGCTGTTTTTTTGGATTATATATCCTTTAGTTTTTGCATTAACCTCTATGACCGGGCACCTGTTTGAAAGAATATCAATTGAGTAGGTGCGCTCTTGTCTTGTATTTTTTTATACATATCATATTATCTGAGTGTTTTTGGATTATATATCCTTTAGTTTTTGCATTAACCTCTATGACCGGGCACCTGTTTGAAAGAATATCAATTGAGTAGGTGCGCTCTTGTCTTGTATTTTTTTATACATTACATAAAACTGCATCCTAGTCACTGCTTTACAATACAAACTGCATCCTAGTCACTGCTTTACAATACAAACTGCATCCTAGTCACTGCTTTACAATACAAACTGCATCCTAGTCACTGCTTTACAATACAAACTGCATCCTAGTCACTGCTTTACAATACAAACTGCATCCTAGTCACTGCTTTACAATACAAACTGCATCCTAGTCACCGCTATACAATACAAACTGCATCCTAGTCACTGCTTTACAATACAAACTGCATCCTAGTCACTGCTTTACAATACAAACTGCATCCTAGTCACTGCTTTACAATACAAACTGCATCCTAGTCACTGCTTTACAATACAAACTGCATCCTAGTCACTGCTTTACAATACAAACTGCATCCTAGTCACTGCTTTACAATACAAACTGCATCCTAGTCACTGCTTTACAATACAAACTGCATCCTAGTCACTGCTTTACAATACAAACTGCATCCTAGTCACCGCTATACAATACAAACTGCATCCTAGTCACTGCTTTACAATACAAACTGCATCCTAGTCACTGCTTTACAATACAAACTGCATCCTAGTCACTGCTTTACAATACAAACTGCATCCTAGTCACTGCTTTACAATACAAACTGCATCCTAGTCACTGCTTTACAATACAAACTGCATCCTAGTCACTGCTTTACAATACAAACTGCATCCTAGTCACTGCTTTACAATACAAACTGCATCCTAGTCACTGCTTTACAATACAAACTGCATCCTAGTCACCGCTATACAATACAAACTGCATCCTAGTCACTGCTTTACAATACAAACTGCATCCTAGTCACTGCTTTACAATACAAACTGCATCCTAGTCACTGCTTTACAATACAAACTGCATCCTAGTCACTGCTTTACAATACAAACTGCATCCTAGTCACTGCTTTACAATACAAACTGCATCCTAGTCACTGCTTTACAATACAAACTGCATCCTAGTCACTGCTTTACAATACAAACTGCATCCTAGTCACTGCTTTACAATACAAACTGCATCCTAGTCACCGCTATACAATACAAACTGCATCCTAGTCACTGCTTTACAATACAAACTGCATCCTAGTCACTGCTTTACAATACAAACTGCATCCTAGTCACTGCTTTACAATACAAACTGCATCCTAGTCACTGCTTTACAATACAAACTGCATCCTAGTCACTGCTTTACAATACAAACTGCATCCTAGTCACTGCTTTACAATACAAACTGCATCCTAGTCACTGCTTTACAATACAAACTGCATCCTAGTCACTGCTTTACAATACAAACTGCATCCTAGTCACCGCTATACAATACAAACTGCATCCTAGTCACTGCTTTACAATACAAACTGCATCCTAGTCACCGCTTTACAATACAAACTGCATCCTAGTCACCGCTATACAATACAAACTGCATCCTAGTCACTGCTTTACAATACAAACTGCATCCTAGTCACTGCTTTACAATACAAACTGCATCCTAGTCACCGCTTTACAATACAAACTGCATCCTAGTCACCGCTATACAATACAAACTGCATCCTAGTCACCGCTTTACAATACAAACTGCATCCTAGTCACCGCTATACAATACAAACTGCATCCTAGTCACCGCTATACAATAAAATCCGCTTTCTTACAACCCTAATCCCATAAAAAGGCCCGGTTACAATCTCTGCCCAGAAAAGCTGATTTCCGAAAAAAGTGACATCTGAAAGTTCCTTTTCGTATGTCCCTTTTTTCGAATACTTACCAATTTAGACTTTTATTTATGAATGGGTGATTATGTCGTTCGGCATACTTCACCCATTTACTTTTGCAGTTACCGATATCCGTCAGAGTGGGGGACTATTTTCTCTTACCATGTCGGAGCACGGAGCTTTCAGTGCTCCGTGGATCGATTGCTATGCCTCACCGCAGGCATGTGCAATCGAAATCTCAGCCAGTTCGCAACTGGCTGGGAGGAAACGGCCGATTCGAAAATCGGATGTTCGAACCGGAGCCCCACACCCAAAAGGCCTCCTCATAAAATACAGAGAACATGTAACCACAATTAAAAAAAAGTTCAGCTTTGTATTTATTCTGTTATCCAGTGAAATCTCCCCCACATGTACATTTGTGCATACACCACTAGTCTGAGCAGATAATTATATATATACTATACTTTTAGCTTGAAAATTTTCAGACACTATTTTTTCTTTCTTTTTTCTTTTTCTGCTTGTACATATTTTTTTCTCACGTTGACATTTCTCACCAATGACCTCTCCCAGTACTTCCACCATCACTTATCGCCTTAATTTTCACTCATGGCCCCACTTTTTTTCTGCTTTTTTTTTTTTTTTTCTGCTTTCACATTGCACTTTTTTCACACATTTTTTTTTATTTTTTTTTACCTTGTACACTTTTATTACTTATCTCCCAATTAATTTTGGTGTCTTTCCTTCTCCTTTCTCCTTATACTCTGTATAATGGTGGAACAAGTGTGTGTTGGGCAAAAGTGTAAATATATATTTATTACTTTTCTCCCAAGTAATTTTGGTGTCTTTCCTTCTCCTTTCTCCTTATACTCTGTATAATGGTGGAACAAGTGTGTGTTGGGCAAAAGTGTAAATATATATTTTGGTTCTCCACCCCCCTCCCCCTCCCACATCCCCTCACAGACAAATAAACTACTTAACTACAACTATCTTAAAATAAAATACCTGCAGAACTCAAACTGCAAGAGGAATCCGATGCACCTGCCAGGATCTGTGTCATTTTCACAAATTAGAGGAGGGAAATTCTCCTCTCTTCTCATTGGTGGCAGGGCGAGTTCCAGCACATCCAGCACCATGCTGTATAGGCGCCGCAGCCGCACATGCCCCTGCTCACCACCGCTTCTCTCAGTCAGCGCTGACATTTACATGATCAGCCTGACTGTGATGTGAGAGTGAGAGCTGGTGCCGGTCCTCTATTCAGCCAACGGCACCAGCTCTCATTGTCATATCACAGTCATGCTGATCATGTAAATGTCAGCGCTGACTGAGAGAAGCAGAGGTGAGCGGGGGTATGAATGGGTGCAGCGCCTACACAACATGGCGCCAGGATGCACCGCATTCCCCCGTGGAGCGCATCGCGCTGGCCCTGATTGTCACCTATTCATCAATCCAGCAGAGAGCAAGTGACTCGCCCTGTGAATCATCGCTCTCTCTGCATAGTTTAAACAGAGCCTGCTGTATGTACTGAAGGCACAAAAGTTCATAAATTATTTGTCATTGCAAAAGTTTAGCAAAAACACTACACAATAAAACACTACAAGCAGGGCCGCCTTCAGAATTTATGGGGCTCGGGACACTCTAGCGGGGCACCGCCCCTATGTGATCAGTGAATTTCTTCACTGCGCTCTGGCTCTGTAATGAGTACAGTAGTCCCGGCTGTCCCCCCCTGATGGCAGCCCTGACTACAAGCATCAGCATCTGGGTGCCTGGAAGGGCATGCTGGCACTTGGAGAAGCACAAGTGTCAGCATACCTTGCCACCCCTGAAATTTTGGGACCTGTAGTGCACCACCAATATTACAGACACAAACAGAATGATGTAAAAAAAAAAACATGCAAAACAAAACACTATACGCACCAGCATCCCTGTTTCCGTTAATGCAGAATAACACAATAAAAAGGCTAATACAGTGTACATTCGAATTCCGGTGGGTGAACCTGATTCTAGGTGGCTGCGTTTTTGGAGCTCCTCTGTCCCACTTTGGAAAACGGGCCCCAGCGCCACACAGAACTTCACAGAACACTGCTATCGAGACCTCTGACAATTGGGGATAGCTGACAAACAAGGTTTTTTGTAGCATGAACTGGCTCCCTGTCTCCACTATCCATCAGAATCATTGCCTGGCCAAAAAAAGACATCTCACAGCGCCATCACCACAACATACAGAGAGAATTTTATCGCACTAGGTGTTTAGAAACTATAAGTGCCCCAATTGCCTCTATTCGAAAGGGAACTTTGTATTATAACTGACAAAGAAAGGAGTGCACCAACAAGCATTAAGATTGAGACATTTATTTCAAAAAAAGAAAAAGTAATGCTTGTCTATATGGGCACTCTGGAACACATATGAATGTCCAATAAAATAAGACTTAACTTTTATTTATCCATCATTAAAAGTGAAATTGATGCTTAGGGCATTGAAATAGTAGGAAAATATTAAAATGTCATGTAAAAGATCACTATCCACTTCTTAATGGACTTATTTGATTTTATTTTTATTTCTATTTTATACACTAAAGATGAGGTTAACTCCTTCCAAAAAGATATTTTTTTATATATACATAAGCCTGTGTATTAATTATTGTACATAAAGGATCTAAGACATGGTAGCAAACTCACTCTCTATGTCATCAATCACAAACTGCCTGTTATGATATCATGACTCAGTATCGAGTCCAAGCTTAGTCACATTTACTTTCCATTTGCAGCTGCATGTGTATCTAATTAGCTCAATATTTGGTTACTCTGTATTCTCAATTAATGTAGGGAGCATGTTGTGTATAGCCCTTTCACATCATCCCTAAAATCTGGGTTATTGGCAGGACAAACCGCAACAACCCGAGTCGAGGCGCAGTGTTAAAGGGTCCGGGTGCCTGGACCTGGAACAAAATAAGGGTTATTCCCGGTTCCGACCCAGTTAGGGGTATAGTGTAAAAGGTGCTACCTGGGTTTCTTAACCCCTAAATATCCCCCTAAATGTGGTTTAGGGGACTTACTGCTCTACCGTGTGACTAAGGGAGCAGGATAGCTAGTATCTTTGTCATTACTTGTAACTGGTGGTAGACTTTATGTTTATATTTAACTATATTATAATCTACTCTCTTGTCCATATAAGGTGGTTTATCTTTGCTTCCTTTACAATTATAATTTAAATGTTAGTTTTTGTTAAGATACTTATGTTAAGTAAGATCCATATTCAAGATGATCTACTCATGTGCTAATTGCCTGAAGGGGTTTGAAAAGAACAGTTTGTAATCAGGCGTGGAAATATAAGACAAAGCTTGACTTGGACTGCGATAATAAAGCATTGGGAGTGGTAAATTCCCAAAAAAGGAGGCACTTGGAAAGTGATAACCTTGGCTATAGAAATAAAATTGATATGTACATATATTCGATTAATTTCTTCTCAAGTGTGATACTCATCACTCAACACAATAAAAATAAGCTCTGAGGAGAGAGTCACTTCTCCTAATATGGATAAATATAAACAATAAAACAGAGCGCTGATCAATTAATCAATATTTATTAAAATAAATAATTAAAAAAGACCTGTTTAAGGTGAATATTTCCTTCTACAAAAAAAATTCTCACTTTATGGTAACCAATACATATATCATAATCATAATCATATATATAATAATGTAGACATAAGTTTATATATTCCTTCAGAGATGTTAATAGGTTTCCAAGGGTACCTACCTCTTGTAACTGATATTATTCAGAGGTAAAAGTTCTGAGTGCATATATATTGTGATGTCACCTATAGTATTTTATATAAAATATTGTAGCCAACAGCAACACAAGTGAGCTCCCCAAGCAACAAAAGAGAGGTCTGGCGCTCCAAACAAGCATTATATAACACTATGTGTCAGCACATACATATAAAGGAGGTTTAGTTCACAATATAGCTATATTGGGTTAAGCTCACCTTCCCATCATCAAGGCACCTCCTGTAGGTGAGTCCCTATGCATCTGCTATATGTGTATTCAGGAGGTCTGTATTAAGACTATTTGAACATGTTAAGACTACTATTTGAACAGTGTGCAAGCAGCCATATTGTGGGAGGGGTCAAACTCCCAAAGTGAAACTAGCAAAGTAACAAAAAAACACAGGCTGCACTTCTGATTCAATATATGAGATGTGTGCAAGTGTATATATAAATGGAGAGGTGCAGCCATGGACCAAAATGACCACTGTGCTCCCCGTAGCCAAACTCCATTCCCTTACCGGTAAGGTTTTCTAATTATTTCACTGGAGACACCACTATCCAACCAGAAATACATCTGCCTCTATGTTCATATTAACTGGCCACAACATAGCTGCTGCACACATTTATTTGTCTTCTTCTTTAAACGGAAACGGAGACTTGCTGATCTCCCACTTTTGAATGGTATTTGAACGGAGACTTTCAGATCTCCTACATTTGAACTGCATATAGTTATTATTTTGTGGTATCACCTTGCATATTTATAACTTTGTTGCCACTTCAGCCTGTATGGTGTTATTACAGAGACTTGCCATTCTCCCATTTGTGAATGGTGTTTGAACGGAGACTTGCAGATCTTCTACATTTGAACTGCTTATTTTGTGGTACCACCTTGCATATTTCTAAAACCATTGTTATGTCATGTATAAATAAATACAATTTTATTTTATTTTATCCACATAACACCCTCCTCCTTCCCCTTACACTACCACATCCCTTCATTTAGCTCATTCAGCTGGCGCGCCTTGGACACTATATCTTTTTCATTTCTCTTTGGAAGATAGCAAAACATTCTTCCCACCATCCGTCCGAATAGGCAGCAGCTGGATATCCTTGTACTTAGTCTTTACGTGCTGACATCTGCCACACGCATGTGCAGTACATACAAAATAGCGTTTTTACGTCTCTGGCTAAGTAAATACACTAGTGGATCTAGCTCTGGATCTGGGCCATTGACCTTAAGCAGGTCTTTTTAATTAATTAATTTTAATAAATCTTGATTAATTGATGAGCGCTCTGTTTTATTCAAATTGGGTTAATACCTGTTTGCGCTGCCGGTATTAGGTGGCTGACGTATAGGCTGCAATGGGTGGAGGCAGGGGCTCCCTCTAATAAGGCTCCTATACACCCTAACAGGTGTGTGTGAATCTAAAAATAGAGTACCACCCAGCGCCACAATACAAATGCCAATATTTCCAAAAGACCAAATTTTATTGTTACTAAAACAAATGATTATCATATAATTCAATAACAAGCAATACACAATATAAAAATAGAGACAATAGTGAAAATTGGTGTGGGGAGTGGTCCTCAACCCACTAACCAATATGCCCAAATGGTACTAGAAGAAAACATATCATAATATACAGAGAGCGGACTTCAATTCCCTGAAACAGACCGAGGTGACATGATACGGTGTACAAACACTGTCTCAAGTATGTCCAGATGACTCAAGTTTGGAATCTCAGTACTGATTCAGTACTATATGCTGTGATGCACAGGTGGTCTTCAATAGTCCCAAATATATCAGGATGTTAAGGCATGCGTTATGGTTAGATCAGGTTACTCACTTTGTTGGAGCGATGCAACTTGCTGGATGTGTGCGCTTCCCTTATGCTGTCCAGAGGTAGCGGGATGAGACAGTTCGAGGTCCCGAAACGCGTTGGTGGAAAGCCTGGACCAGGAGATCTCCACTGAAGATACTGCTGAGCGGGACCTATACCCTAGGAGGAAGAAAGGTAACAGCTGTTTATTTCGCAATGTACATCGCAATGGTGTGCACGCCATCGCGACGCAACCGAGAGCTGGCCCCCTACGCTAAATTTACAGTTACAGGAGGGAGTGACCAGCACAACAAGGAAACACAGCATCAGCGGGACTTTGAATTGTCTCATCCCGCTACCTTTGGACAGCATAAGGGAAGCGCACATATCCAGCAAGATGCATCGCTCCAACAAAGAGAGTAACCTGATCTAACCATTGCTCATAACGCATGCCTTAACAGCCTGTTATATTTGGGACTATTGAAGACAATCTGTGCATTACAGCATATAGTACTGAACCAGTACTGAGTTTATAAACTTGAGTCATCTGGACATATCTGGGACGACATTATTACTTGAGACAACATTTGTACACCATATCATGTCACCTCTGTCTGGTTAAGGGGATTGTAGTCCGCTCTCCGTATACTATATTTTGTTTTAATCCAGTACCATTTGGGCACATTGGTTAGTGGGTTGAGGACCACTCCCCACACCAATTTTCACTATTGTCTCTATTCTATATTGTGTATTGCTTGTTATTGACACTATTGTCTCTATTTTATATTGTGTATTGCTTGTTATTGAATTATATGATAATCATTTGTTTTAGTAACAATAAAATTTGGTCTTTTGGAAATATTGGCATTTGTATTGTGGCGCTGGGTGGTACTCTATTTTTAGCTCTGTTTTATTGTTTATATTGACTTGGACTGGACTGGCTGGACTGGACAGGCTGGGCTGGACAAGGCAGGTTTGGTTTGTATTGGACTAAACCAGCACTGAAGCAGACTGAACTTAAACAAGCTTGACTGGACTGGACAAGGCAGGCTTGACTGAAGTGGACAAGCTGGACTGAACAATACAAGACTTTACTGGACTGGACAAGGAAGGCTTGACTGGTCTGGACAAGGCAAGACTTGACTGGACTGGACAATGGAGGCTTGACTGGACTGGACAAGGGAGGCTTGACTGTACTTGACTTGACCTTGACTGCTCCAGGATTGGACTGGACTTGACTTGACCAGGACTGGATCAGGTCTGGACTAGACTAGACTTGACCTGGACTGGACTTGACTTTAAACAGGACTAGGCACGAACTGAAACAGGACTAGATATGAACAAAACTTTGGATCAACAAAGGTAAATAGTAGCAGCGCTACACAACAGGAACCTTGAAAGATCAAGTTGTTCTGACAATGAAAGGACAGTGCTCCAGGTTTAAAAAGTGCACCCTGGTCCTGGATTGGGTGATTGAGACATGTAATTCCCTGGGCTGGATTCTGGTTGGCTGAGACGCATCATGTGAGATGGTCCAATATGGCGGCGCCCATGCACTGGAGAATGCCGATGTTTGGCACCAGCAAACAGAGAGGAGCCATGCTGTAGACACTCACTGGACAGGAGGCTGCCACTACAAGTGGCACCTCCTTGAGGACACAGAGCGGGAACTGTTGGAGAGAGCTGCCGACAGATGGCTTCTCACGTGGTAAATCCCATATTTCATGACAAATGGGAAAGTCTGATACCACTAACACAGCTACTGCTGCTACATGCAATAACCCCTCCTCTTTCCAAACGCCCCCAAGTCGTTCTCTAGCTAAACAAGAGGAATAGTAGCTAACGAGTTGTTGCTACACCTAATGCTTCTACTAGGCAAAAAACTGCCCATTATAGACTCTCGCTTTGATGCTCTGCAGTATAGCATATGATGCAGTTACGGCTTTAGAGTCTAATCCCAAACGCATTGGTACTCTAGAGCAGACAGTTAGCTATATGGAAGATTTGCAAAAACACCATTCTCAAATAAATAAAAAAATATCATCAGTAGAAAAATTTGATGATCTAGAGAACCGCAATAGAAGTAACTTGCGATTCATAGCTGTTCCCACGGAAATCAAATCCTCAGAGTTAATTACCTATTTGCAAAACGATCTATTAGCTAACAGACAATCTCAAAGATGTTATTATTAAGAGGGTACCTAGACTAGGTCTGGAGAGAACATAGATAGACCCAGAGCAGTGATTGCAAGGTTTTTTAATTATAGAGACAAAGAATTGATGCTCTGTACCTATAGAACTATCTCTATACTTAAGGTCAGAGACCTAAAAATACTCATATTTCAGGACTTCTCTGTATAAATAACGCAGAAGCGACATTAATTCACCCCTAACTGTAAAAACTTATATGCATACCATTACAAATTTGTTCTTGCATTCCCAGTTAAAATGAGAGTCACTCATAATGAGAAAACGTACTCTTTTAATAATCATATAGAAGCCAGATACTTTTGACATGCCCTCTCTTACCTGTGTTGTTAATTCAATATAACTGCATTTAAACTTTCTGGGTTACCTTATAAAGGCACTAGGTTAAAAATGTATGACCTGTGTTTTTTGTTTTTTTTTAACTACTAAGCATTTCAAGTATTGTAATGTGTACTTAAGTTTGTTGCCCTACATTTTGGGCTTTTTAATAATTCAGGAGGAAATGTTAGAAAATTTAAAAGTAAGAGTATTCTTATTGTAATTATGATTTTCAAACGCATTTTGCAGGTTCACTACTATATTTAAACAGCTTACCTCTGCAAAGCAAATATCAAGACTACTTCCGACCCTTGGGTGGAACATGATGCTGAGTGCCAACTGTGACATCTTCAAACTGCAAGTTGGGTATACGTAATAGGTCAATCAATATGGAGTAGATAAAAATAGATGTATATCACTTTAAAAGCACTGATAAGTAATTGCAGCAGCCCCTAACTACAAAAGGGTCCCAACCATTTAATATCAGAAAACAATAAAACAGGTGGGAGTCAGGGAAAGCATTATGAATGTGTGATTATATTCAAAATATAAATTAATAGCAAATGAATAAACTATTACTAAAAATTGATAGCAAAATATTAAACTAAAAAGACTGGTGGCATACAGGTTAATATCAGTCCCAAGTGCATGGACCTGAAGGAGTGTGTGAAAGTCCACAGAACTAAAGCAGGTGAAACTCCTAATTGTGTCTTATTGGCATCCACAACATGAAAGAAAGAAAAAATAACATTAAGAAAAAGGTTTAATATACCAATCAAATGGCAGTCTCACATGGGATAATAAACATAACAAACAGGTGGATTTAGAATGAATACTTTTACTATGGCATCTAAATAGTTATAATTACATATTATTGCTGATAAATAACAAACATAAAATATACAAGCTTCAATTATACAAGAGAGAAAATAGAAGTCCTCACAAAATTGAAGATTCCGTACCCCAGTGATAGAGATGGTGATAGAGGAGTCCGTGGAGAGCATCGCCGGGACGTCCGATACAGCGGGAGCCAATCCTAAGCCCAGGAATTAACTTTATGCCTTTTGGGAATGCCCTTTTTTCTTTTGAGAAATATTTTCGAGTCCATTGAAGAATTTTGGAAAGTATCAGGATTTCTAATAAACTGCCTAGAAACTGTCACCTCCTTTATAATAGGAATTTTGGTAAGGTCATCAGAGAGGTCTTCATTTTAATGAGAAATTGGCATAAGGTTTCATTATCTTCTACTGGAAGGGCAAACCTCATTAAGAATATGATTTTCCCCAAACTCCTAAACCCCTTCAAATGCTCCCCATTGTTATCCCCCCAAAGATAGAAAAACATTTCTAAATAAAGAATTAAGGCAATTCATTTGGCAGGGAAAAAGGTCAAGAATAGCTCCAATTAATCAGCACTAAGCACCATTAAATGGAGGAATTAATCTCCCAAATTTAGTCATAACTATAATTTGAGATTGGCTTCACAACTAGGCATACTATGCTAACACCATGGTAGAGCAAAAATTTCTAGATAAAACTTCCCTAACAGCTTTCTTACACATTGAGAAATTACCTTTGTCCCAAGAAGTACAGCATAATCCACTTTAGATGGCAAATTGGATAACTTGGAAACAGATATGGAAGTCAGTGGGAATTAACAATTTTCCTTATTCCTTCCACTTCTAAAAAACCCTGCATTCCAACAGGAAAATGCTGGCTTCGCTTTTAACAGATGGCTTTTCTAAAGTTAATGTGTGTGTAGATCTCTACTCTCCATATTGCAATTATGCGCAACCCACAATATTCCTACTACCTACATCTTTACTCTATACAAAGCAGCACATTATACTTCTACAGTAACCCAACACCTCTTGTCCTCAGATTGGTCAATTGATTTAGATGACATGCTACTACAACCTCCCAAAGAGAAAGGCGCAATTTCATATCACTATCCATATCTCAGAGACACACTTGATCACGCTATACAAAACCAGGACCTAATGTACTAAACAACCTCTTTTCCCAATATGTCTACAGAAGAAATAGTTAATATTGGGTATATCGACATAATGTATAATGTTTATTGTCAAATAGCAATTTTCTTGTTAAAATTTTTAATACCTTCCCAGTTGTTATTGAATCATTATCCTGTGCACTTCGATGATACACTGTCATTTAACCTTTCAACTTGTAAGCTGCTTATTATGCGTCATATCATAATGCTTTTCTGATGTTTGATAATGCTTCAAATGCTCTAACAAAATAAAGTACAACATACAGTATATGCAGGTTTATTGTCTGGATACAAGGCTGGGGTTTAAACTTCGCAATTTGTAGGCGCTGAACAGATATTACTTAAAATTAGCTGTATTTTATCAGGTCTGGAGGGTACAATGGGCTGGATCCAGACCTAGTTAAGTGCTTGAACTTAGTTACTGCTGGGCTAAACCATGTTGATTGAAGGGGAGTCATATTTCATCTGTTGCAAACAGTATTAGAGTTTAGAGGTGATGTTTCCTATACAAAGTTTAAATAACAGTGTGATAGTAACGCTGGTCAGTATATGTGTGCAGTAAGCATTTCAAAGATATATCCCTGCATGCAAAGAATACAATTAACTTGAATCCCCCTGAAATCATCATGGTTTAGCCCAGGAATAACTAAATTCAAGCACTTAACTAGGTCTGGATCAGGCCCAATGAGACTGGGCTGTAAAGGAAGCCATCTCCAGAGTTCTAGATGATTTACCTCTTCTGACCATGTAGCAACATAACATCCTAAAAATCATTGTTGAATTGCAGTGATAGTTTATTATGTTTATTATAACATGGCAATTTTTATTTGTTTTTATAATTAAACACTTTGCGTTACCACTGTTGTTTTTTTTTGTAAGGAAATGAAAGTAGCTGCAGAAGAAAAGAGTAAAAAGAAAGAAGATTGGAGTAAGAAGGTTTTATGAGCTGCATCCCAAAGTAAGTACACACATCGCTTGTAAGTTCTCTTGCACATATAGAACATATAGAATTTCTGTGCCCTGTAGCCCTGTTTAACTGTTATACCCTGTCTTTCACTCCCAAACTCAGCTCCCTCAGGGAAACAGGGATTTTATGGATTGCTTCACTATAATTTACAAAATCACTGCAAGATGATCCTATCAGGATAATTCTTGATTACCAGGATTCTACAAGATCAAATGTTTTATGGAGTTTATGATATTTAGCAGGATTTTCAGCACAGCATAAAGCTGGGAATCAACACAAAGTGAACACATTTTTTTCTTTTACAGTAGGTCATAAAATATACTTGGTTTCACAGCACCATATTCCATGACATGGAATTAACTTCTTCCCCCTTTTTACATCACTCTATACTGAATAAATAAAAAAAATCGAGTAGAGGGGGTTGCGCTACCACAGGTCTGAAAGGGGATTCCCACAACCCTTATAACAGTTTTAAACAGAAAACAACAGGTTACCGGGTGCTAGTTCAAGTGTCACAAGCAATAAATTGATTAGGAGACCCACAAATATCAAACAATAAAACCTAATGGAATCCTCAAACTAAATAAATTCGGAAATTCAAAATAATAATAAACAGTAACAGTTAAAAGAAACCCAGGAGTGGAACAGGACAATGTAACTTACTGAAGCTGCAGACAAAAATATACACTGTATCCCACCCAGACTGATATACTCTAGTGTGTATAGTTGTTAGTGTAAATATCCACAGAAATTGTCCAGTAAACAACCTGGGTAAATAGGGCCTGATCCAGACCTACGCTGGCTTGCGTTAAGACGCCAGCCAGCAGCGTAAGATCGGCTTAAAAGCCGATCTGTGCATGCGCCGGGCAAATGTTGCCTGGCGTAGCAGCGCCATAGTAATGCTGGAGGGGGCATCCCCCAGCGTTACTACTTTCAGGTTAGTGAAGGTGGGCGGGGGGAGCGTATTTTCCCTTGCTTAAGCCGGCTGAAGTTAGGGTAACCTTCAGCCGGCGTAAGCTAGGGAAAATACGCTCGCACAGGGGGATTGTCGGGGAGAGTGCACACCGATACGCTGTGCTTTACTAAGCACAACGCATCGGCGTAGGTCTGGATCAGGCCCATAGTCACTAAGAAGTGCAACTCCTACGTATAATTAAACAGAAAACCAAATAGCTCAGTGCTATGTTCAAAACTACCCAGAGTGAGTTCAAGTGCCATATTTTACTCAAAATTAAAGCACAGCCCCACAGATGCCCATGTGGTGCGAGCCACCAACAGTTCCAGAAATTGCACTTACTCTTGCTTGCTGTGCTACTTAATAGAATAGATGTAATAGTACTGACCCTTGCTCCAAATTCACTATTGCACAATAGTTGCAGCCATGCCTCTCAAGATTCTCATAGCAGTCATTGGTATCCGCACAGGAGATAGCCTTTCTTAATGGAAACTTGTATCGGGATAACCACAGAGCAGGTGGTTCACAGGGAACCTTTTAGAGACTCATCCGAGGTATTAGTAGTGGGAACACTGGCAGAATGCGGTGTGTGGATGAGATAGCTCACGTCACTGTCACTGTGTGCGCAACAGCCGTGCCTGGGATCACTCTGCAAGGTATGTATCAGGAACTTTACTGAATCCTTGATTATGTACTGAAACATGCTGATTATGACTCTTGTGATTTACCAACATTTGTACTAATTAGATTTATATCACCTGCCTTCTAACTATTAACTTACTAAATGTAAAACTAACTATAACTGAGAAATGAGGTGAAAACTTTGATGCTCCACATTATCAAAATTTGTTCTTGTGGCTCTTGTGTTATTTTTTATACAGTATAATCCTGTGTTTTTAACCTATATTATTTATTTCTGAAATAAAAAGGCGCTTAATGGTACAATAAATTTTATTTTCCAGAGTCAGAATAAAAATAAAAATCACTAAAGAACAATTAGCAGTGTACCATGTATCTTGGAAGCAAATTGGTTCAAAAACACTAGACAATATATTACCACTCCAGCGGGTGAGATTCGGCACTATCTCCCAGAGTCCTGGAAAGTCGGCGATCACTCTCAGCTGGTAGCAGTGGTTAGAGGTGGAAGCAAGTAGAGGCTCAAGATCGTAGTTCGCTCCGCCCCTACACGTTTAGTCAGTGATGACTTCGTCAGGGAGTGTGTTCAGATGGCGTCACAGGCTCCCTTAAAATACTCTATTAACCAGCTGTAAGCTTCAGTTATGTTGATTACAAAGTGATGAGAGTTCATGTTTAAATTAAAAGTAAAAGACTTAAAAAGGATAAGTAATTATAAATAATTATATTTCTATACAAGGCACTTCACAATATTACTAATAGTCAGCAGCAAAGTGGGATTTGCAGTATATAAAAATAAAAGGTAAAACTCTAGGAAAAAAGCATACCCAGAGAGCAAAAACTTAAAAATTTAATTAAGACAAGAAATAACTATAAAAATCATTAGATAATATAAAGTTAGAACCAATATATTTATGAGATTATACTTCTTGAACTAATATTATTACCAAAAATACTAGTGACTAGATTATTTAGCATAGTCATAAATGGCCACTGTAATTTAGACACTGGAACAAT
This sequence comes from Limnodynastes dumerilii, assembly GCA_011038615.1. Taxonomy (NCBI): domain Eukaryota; kingdom Metazoa; phylum Chordata; class Amphibia; order Anura; family Limnodynastidae; genus Limnodynastes; species Limnodynastes dumerilii. The sequence goes on from WWET01005099.1 coordinate 71,166, forward strand.
ACCAGAACCCTATACTTTAAAAACCTACTGCCATAAATGCAATACAAATATGCACAAATGTACCTCTTATAAACCCAAAACCAATTAAAGAGGGAAAACTACCAAATAAACAAAGTCTAGTCTAAAAAAGGGGTGAGCTGAAAACTTTAATTGAGCTCCCCTGGACTAAGTGTGTTAAGTGTGGATATCCAAAAGCATTCCCTCTGATCAAGTTTCTTCAGATGGTCACCACCCCAAACATCCAAGACTAAATGCTCTATTGCTCTAATTGAGAACCCTTCTATAAGACCACCATGAGCTGTAATAATATGACGAGAAACAGTATGTGAGGCATTCCGATTTATAATGTTTCTATAGTGCTCTAAAGCACGTATCTTCAGAGAACGCTTAGTATTTCCCACATAAGATTTGTTACATTTACACTGAAGTAAGTAAACAACAAACGTTGTATTACAATTTGTAAAATCTTTTATCATGTACTTCCGAGTCTTTCCGATGGTGTCATAAAAGGACTTCTCCTTAGAGATAAATTTACAAATTTTTCATCCTCCACAGGGGAAACAACCCTTGGGTTAAGACAAAATTTTTTTCCTTTTTAGGTTCTGGAATCAATAGACTGAAAGCAAGCATATACTTTAAACTTTTGGCTTTCCTCAATTTGACACTAGGTGCATTTGGTAAAACTGGTGCTAATACAGGATCCAGTTTTAAAACAGGCTAGTGTTTATTCAAAATACCTTTTATTTCTCTATCTATTAAAGTCGGAGACTAAGGGACAATCAATAATGGAACTCTTAGATGTGGAAGACACAAATCTAGAGGAGTTCTTATAAGTCAACAAAGAGGATCTATCAACCCTCAAAGCTCTTTGAAAACTCTGCTGGATGAGAGAATCCGGATAGTGTCTCTCATGAAAATGGAGTTTATATACTTCAGCTTGTTTCAGATAATCATCATGGGTTGGGCAATTTCGGCGTAACCGCAGATATGATGTTGTCCTTCCATTTTCTATAATGGCAACTCCCGTACTCCAACTAGGAGTTACTTTCTACCTCCTTAAAGTAAGTACAAGTTGAAACAATAGTACTTGGCTTCTCTGGAGCCCTCAACCACAAATCCAAGAATTCCATTTGTTTTCCACCAAATTTTGAGGTGAATCTTAAGCCAAAGGAGTTGTTGTTAAGACTCTCCACAAATAATTTAAACTCTTCACATGAACCATTCCACACCAAAAGCATGTCATCAATGTACCGTTTGTATAATTTTATTTCAGAAAAGGACTCGTCGGCATACAAGTAAATCGTTCCCATCGCCGTCCACTTTATTTGGAGGTACACCTTGTCCAAAAAAGTGAAGTAGTTCTTCTTTAAAACAAATTCAGCACAATCAACAAGAAAATTTGCTAAACTCTCAGAGACCAATGGATCCCCTTCTAACACAGATCTTAAAACCTCAAGGCCATTTAGATGTGGGATGGAGGTATACAATCAATGGAACAAAGACTAAAAGAACGATCCCATTCAAGTTCAGATACCTTAAGAACCTGAGTTGAGTCTTTTACATAACACTCTAAACAAGAAACTTATTTTTTTATATAAATATCAACATACTCAGACAATCTTGTTGTGACAGACTCAATCCCCAAGACAATAGATCTGCCTGGAGGATTGAGTCTGTCCTTATGAAGCTTTGGAAACTGGTAAAAGGTTGCAATGTGTGGGTTCCTATTCAGCAAATAGTCAAATTCGTTCTTACAAATACATTTTTTTGCAAGTCCTTCCAACAAAAGTTCCTCCAAGTTTGCTATAAATACATCAGTGGGAATGCTCTTAAGTATTTGGTAAGAATCCATATCTCCCAATAGCCAAAGGGATTCCTTAATATAGTAGTTCTTATTTAAAATAGCAATCCCCCTCCCTTTATTGGCTTGTTTTATCACTATTAAGGAATCCGCCATTAACTCTTTTAGTGCCTTCCTCTTCCACTTATTTAAGTTCGTATCTTTCCTTGGCCACTATATTATTTATTTATTAACAGGGCTTCTTTATATAGTGCTATCAGATTACGTGGGGCTTTACAGAAAATATTTCACATTCACATCAGTCCCTGCCCAATTGGCATTACATTCTAAGGTCCCTAACTCAGACATACACACACACAGACTAGGGTTAATTTATTTTATGTATGTTGTTCGATATTAAAGGTTCATCACCACCTTTCACTGGCCTGCAATCGCCAAAACATTTGTTTTTCCACTGGTAAAATAGTGCTGTTCCACTATTATTATTTTTTATTTAATCAGCAGCCAATTAACCTACCAGCATGGAGTGTGGGAGTAAACTAGAGCACCTGGAAGAAACCCACGCAGACACGGGGAGAACATGCATAAATAAGCCTAGTTCAGGAATCGAGCTCATGATCCCAGCGATGTGCTGCCTCCGGTAACTCAGTTAGTACAAAATACTAATACTATATACTAACTAAATATTATAATAAACTTTTACTTTCAAATGCATTAATAAAAAAATTAAGATATACTACTAACTAGAATACTGTGTTAATATTGTTAGGTGTAATTTTACTAGTATGTTATAGAAATATTTCCTTTGCATAGTAACCAATCTGTAACTGTTGGGGAAATATACTCTTATTTTCTTCTAAAATATTGACAGTCATTTATTTACGATGAAGTCTGATGCTTTGCATAAATGCAAAAGAACTCTATTTTGGTTTTGTATGAACATGTGACACTGTTTTAGTCTTGCAAATCAGTGTATAATGCTGTCCAAACTCAAGAGCTGAAACTTTCTTTTGGGATCATAACGGGTGTATTTTTGGTGTTAAATAATGAAGAGCTCTTTATTCACACCTGATTTTACTGTGTGTGATATATAAGTTAAAATATAATTTATTTTTGCTATATTCAAACCCTTCAAAACAATAGTCTGGCAGCGTATAAATATTGCTAAAAATTACATTGATAGAGTTGTTATCCTGACAAAACTAAGATCAATAGTATGATGACATCGACCTTAGTGTTGTCAATAATAAAATTTCTGACAAAAACACTATTATGGTCCCCTCACCCCAACTATGCCATTACCACAGCCTAACCTTTGCCCTCCACTCTGCGCAGTCTAACCTTAAACATAGCCTAACCCTAACCCCCTTAAAATCATCCTAACCATAATCCTACCAACCTTTAAACCTAATCCTAAACCTCAAATTAACATAAAAATCCACATTTCATTTAATACCCACCAGTCCACATTGCGTCATGTGCATCATTGACAATCCAGTGCTCCAGAGGTGTTGACTATCCATCTGTCTTTCAGGTAAGTGTACCATATGCAAGTGTATCTCAACTTTATTAGGCATTCTATATTTTCTATAATGAATTTCAGCCTTTATTGTTGACATTTTATTATATAAATTATGTTATTGGTCATTGCCACAAGAGGTCAGATATGAATTAATATTTTAAGTTTGTTAAATCTAAATGATAGCTAATAATTACTTATCTATTTCTTTCTGATTCTTCATAAGTGATCTGTAAAAATAGATCTTAAAGAAAATGGACCGGGCGCATTTGGAGCTCTGATTGCAGTGTCAGTTGGGATCTAATAGCGGATCACTACTTTATCCAAGTAATTGGTTGGAAGACCGTTCCTTGAAACATCTGATGCATCCTCACTTAAAAAGGGGACAGATCTGGGACAGTTTGGAAGTCTTAAAGAATACACTCCTCCTAATAGTGTCTGCAGTTCACCCTCTGTTAAATTATGTTATGGATACCCAGGTCCCACACCAGGGTGCAGAGTCTAACTGGGGCCTGGTATTCACTAGAGCCTCTGCTGGTGAGGTTAGTCTTGGCTGCAGTGCCACCAGCAGGTCGCAGCCCCTGGCATTAGTGGCTTTGAGGAGCAGGAACCCACTCTCACTGTTCACAAACAGGAAGATCGAGGACCACAGGTAAGTGAGGAGGATACGCAAGCACCAGTATTTATAACAGGACCCACAAGGGGTTAACAGACTCCCTCTCATACCTTACAAACCCAGGGTGTCACACGGTTAAGGTAGGACTGAGAGATAGAACACAGTCACCCACTCTGACAGATAACAAAGAAAGAATTGGGAATTAATAGGATGAAATGGGCACTCTCAGTAGTACATGTAATAAATTAAAATATAACTTTTATTCAGTTCATTAAAAATGTGCAAATTAAAATGGTAAAGAATAGAAAAAGTTAAAATACACTAATAACTGATGTTCTTAACAGACTCATACACACAGTGCTGAGCCAAACAAACCCAGTAATTATGGACAAACAGG
>WWET01005099.1:75505-100505 GCA_011038615.1 Limnodynastes dumerilii
ATATATATATAAAACATCAGCAGAAAACCTGCACTTCACAATACAAATGAACTTGCTTAAGGTGCTCTTCAAACAGCATCAACAAAAATCCAACAAAAAGATAAAGGCACTCATAAGATTTGTAAATGTACAAATCCAGCAAACAAAATTTATTGCAGCATGATCACCAACGTTTCAATTGCAATAGGCAATTTTCTTTAGGGTGCATAACAACAGCAGACATAACAACCAAGAATGCAACTAACACCAACACATATATAGAAAAATATCTAATTAGGCGAATTAGGGTGTCATTATGACTTGGTTGACCCAGGTTGTAGACATTGTTCTACATTTTTTCAATCCTCAATATAGATATGGTTTAAAAAAATGTTTTGATATGGTTGCACAGTTTTTTCTGCCACATCTATCACACTGTAATATTGTGGGCTTCCACATATTTTTATCTGGGTAGATTATGCCACCCTTTAAAGTCTGGCACTGCCGTTTGATCTTCTTGTCGATCCTGTTCTGGTGAACCGAGTATTAGTGTGGCACGAGTCTTCGCCCCATTTGTGTTTATCACTTTGTCAGGGTGGCTATTGATTTATTTGTTAGCTTTGGTGTATCTCTTTTTTACTTTGTCATCATACTTGTTTTGACCACCCCTATATCATACTTGTTTTGCACAACTCTGGTGTTCCCTCACATATGCTTTTCCTGTTTTTCAGGTGTCTATGACAACGGATGTGGTCGCCGTAGTTACGGGCGCATCATTTCCGGTGCATGCCTGGCGTCCTTCCGGATGGCGGGACGCGCCGACACTCCGTGTCTAGACACCATGGTGAGCGTCTGATTGGGTAAGTGTGTCTCTTCTTTCTCTATTTAAATGTTTCATTGGGGCAGATCCAGAACTACGCATTTCCGCGAATTTACGTGTGGCGGAGACGTAAATTTGCAGATTTGTACGCACTGCACATTCACGTAGCGTATTTTCAAACGTATGGGTAATTCACGTATTGCTAACGTAAATACTTACATGTGGGCGTGACAAATGTACGTTAGTGACCAATACGTGTGTTTTACGTGAAGTAGGCGGGGGGTGGTATTTAAAGTGTACAGTATGGGCGTGCTAAGCTGCGTACGTTCGCGTAGTCTGTACGCCCGTTAGCGGACGTATTCTGTTACGTTAGGAAAAGTTAAGGTAGGGTTTGGGTCGCGTAATTTGAGAAAATACGTCCGTGCAAGGGGTGTGCCGTGGGGAGTGTATTGACCTTACGTGTACGAAAAATACGTACGCACACACGTAGTTCTGGATCTACCCCATTGTGCTTTTTTCATGTGACCCTGATGAAAGTTCTTAATAACTAAAAATAAATAAATAAACGTTGGTATAAAGTTTCACATGACCTAGTGTCGTTTTGTTCCTGGTTCAAGAATCTCTGAGAGCCACCGTATATTTGGACTTATAGAAAAATAAAAGGCAATACACATCTTACCACTGCATGCGGATGCCAGGCAGCCTCCGGACCGGACACCGCTCCGTGTCCACTTCTTGAAACGTTGCCATGGTAACAGGGGCGGAGAATGGCCAGGAGCCGGGCCGTCATTGGCTATCTGTTGTCATAGCAGCCTAGTAAAACAAATGTACAAAGAAACCATGAGCCGACTGCGGGATAATGCTGCACCATAGAAGCAGCTGTTACAAAATAAATACAGTATAACGGAGCACATTCTCATGCGAAGCGCAGGGGAATAGAGGCAATGTCAGCTAATACATAGGGAAAGTGTACAGAGACCAAGGCAGAAGTCTAAAAAGCTGGACCCCATTTTTATGTTTCTATTTCTGCCAGCCCTTTGGGTTTTTGTCTGGGCAGATATTGAGGTTAGGACACTTCTGTTATCTCTGTGGTGATTTGTTTAGATGTTTGCTTTATCTCACTATGTATTTCAGGAATTTTTTTAATGCCTTTATCCCTGCATTGTCCTTACATCTAGCTGCATATGGTTGCTTTGTTATGCCCTTAGGGTGTCATGCCCTATTGATTTCTTTTATTACTCCTGCATGTGTTATTTTCTTCATGTGCTGGTCTGTATCCCTTATCCTCTGGGCTTTAGTTTGCTTGTTTGCCAACTCTTTGTGGCTTCCTTCTTTATGTTTTCCTAACAGCACGACTATTATGTCTGCCGTTGTTATGCACCCTGAAGAAAATTGCCTATTGAAACGTTAGTGATCATGCTGAAATAAATTTTGTTTGCTGGATTTGCACATTTACAAAGTCTTATGAGTGCCTTTATCTTTTTGTTGGATATATCACAAAAATATTCAGTGCATACAGATCTATTTTAAAGCAGAGAAGAGGTCTGTGATTAATTTGAAAATATATATTGCAGATAAACTGCCTTTTATTTATAGAAATGAGAGTTGGGTATAATAATTTTCTGTGTTATAGATGCCTGATTTATTTAAATGAACTTTGTTTCAACATTATAATTCATCTAAAGAAATTGTAGGTTGTTTTACTCCTAACATTTAGGAGTTTGTCAATCAAAGGGCATACTGTGTCAGGATAAAAAATATCTCCCTATTATTCCCACACAAATCAAGATGGTCAGTATATAATCCAGACAGAAACAAATAATTCGGGCAGCAGCACAGGCAAGAATGTATATAGCCCTTATAATCAGCATTGAACACTGCTTTCACAACAATAGGAGTAGCGGTATATCGACAGCGCTATAGCGCTTAGCATTCAATCCCCTTTAATATTTATTAACCGCTCTCCTTCCATTGAAGGAGAGTTGGTATATCATAACTCTCAAGCCTTTTAGCACTTCATAACTTTTACATCCTCAATCCCTAAATAGGAGTCTCTGCTAACGAGAGTGAGCCAGTACACTAAGCTCCTCTGGCACTTTAGCGCTGAACTGTCTCCTCACCCTCAATCTCTACAAAGTAAAAAAAAACATGTGCTCTATTCCCGTCCCTATTTTGAATCCATTGGCAAGTTCTGAAGTGACAGATAGTGCAGTCAGTACCCAAGGTTTATACCGCCCGTCTCCACTACAAGGGAGTAACTGGGCCAATGGTATTCAAATACTAGGGGCTCTATTTACTTACCTTGTTCATTCTCTGTGAAGGAAGCTGCATCAGGCTCGCTTATCATCGCAGCGAGCCTGGCAGCTTCCTTCACATTATTTACTAATACTCACCCCTCTTCTGAGGTCCCGCGATGAGCCGCGAGCTGGTGCTGTGCTTATCCTCCGAATGAAGTACTGCACATGCGCAGTACCTCTCAATCAGGACTTAGAAAAATGTGAATGCTGAATTGAGAAACACTGCACATGCGCAGGACATGAGAAACACGGCAGATGCGCAGTAACTCTCATTCATGTGATGCACATGCGCAGAGCTTCTCTTTAGACGCTTTGACATTTTTCCAACTCCTGACATGAGAAACACTGCGCATGTGCAGTGTATTCATGCCGGGACCGGACAGCTGCAGCCCGACGGGACGCCCGGACAGGTGAGTTTAATCTTTTTTTTAATCTTTATTTATATTTTTTATGTTTTTTTAATGTTTTTTACTGATTTTTATTTTAAGTTGAATTTTTTTTTTTTACCCCCCGCAGTATTTCTATGTATTCCGACGGTCTCCCCATACATACCCCCCTTTTCCTCCCCCTAATAACAGCTATTAGAGGGAGGAAAAGAGGGGTATATGGGGACATCGCCGGAATACTTACCCCTAACGCCAGTCTGAGCTGGCGATAGTCTAACGCCGGAAGCGGAGTGTAAAACTCCGTTCCGACATTTTGTAAATATGCTTAACTTCATTTTAATGCGATAGGGCCAGTTTTGAAGTGAAAAATGATGCTTCTAAATGATCTACTAGAGTGTAAAGGAACAGCAGTAAAACTTCCAAAGCGCATTTCGCACGGTCAGAGCTTTGTCAAGGCATGAACGACTTGCTGCCTGACCGTGCTTAAATACCCTTGTTTTCAGTAATTACCAATCAGAGACAGGGAAACTTCCCTCCTATCTCAAACGTTAAGTAGAAGGATTCGTAGTGGTTAAGAATTCAAAATATTATTATTAAATTATATTATATTATATTAAATTATATAGTTCCGAAGTTTAAAATATAGCAACACAATTAGTAAGCATTATCAGAGGATTATCCTTATTAAGGAGTTTACAAAACAAAGCACGAAAAGAATTACATAATCATAAATAAATGAAGGTGTTGAATGGTTTAAAGTCAAGGAATAATGACTGCAAGTTTAAATTTAATCTTAGGATGAGAGGGTATATACCCTTCAAATAAATATATGATACTGTAGAATAATATACAATTATAAGTGAATAAGTCACTTATTCACTTATAATTGTATATTATTCTACAGCACTATAGAGCTATTGATATATCGCTACTCCTATTGTTGTGAGAGCAGTGTTCAACGCTCATACTGCTGCCCGAATTATTTGTTTCTGTCTGGATTATATACTGACCATCTTGATTTGTGTGGGAATAATAGGGAGATATTTCCATTTGTCCATAATTACTGAGTTTGTCTGGCTCAGCACTGTGTGCATGAGTATGTTGAGAATAGCAATTATTAGTGTATTTTTAAGTTTTCTGACTTTTTATTCTTTACCATTTAAAATTCGCACATTTTTAATGAACTGAATAAAAGTTATATTTAATTTTTTTACATGTACTACTGAGTGCCCAGTTCAAGTTACACTCCAGTCTCTCCTGTGTTTTGTATAATTTAAATAGTGTTTTTGGAGCACCAACCCTATTATATTGGAAATGTGATCCCTAAATGAATAAGGGATTGATCACAGTTGACGTGTAATCGGCTTTCTCTGGTGCAGAAACTTTATATACTTTAATTAATAGGATGAACCTACAATGAGACTCAGAAACACAGCCACTCACTCTGGCAGATTACACACTCTGAAACAAACGAGGAGAGCTTGCGGCACACGCCAGAGCGAGACTCCACCAGCACTACAACAGACGGGTACAAGGACAGGACACCATGAGGACCGGGAGGTACAGCAGGAGGGAAGGCAGGATACCAGAGGGAGGATATAAATACTATAAAACAGAGGTAAGGAAAAGCACGAGGCACACGATCAAATCAGCAGGCTAGACACAGGAAACCAGACGCTATCACGGACAGTTTGAACACACACAGACAGCTATTTAAAGTTCCAACCACCAATCAGAGGCTGGAGCAAGACACACCCCTGACAAGCAGTGCTAATGCAGGGCAAGTGAGAACCAAGCACAGCAGCCAGGGAATATGTAAACAATTACATGCTGCCAAAATACTGACAGCGTGTAACAGGAACCCAATGTAAAAATACATAGGAACGAGTGATAGAGCCGATTGCATTTTGAAAAATTAGCTGTAGTCTGAATTCAGTTGAATGTTCTTTTTCACTTGACAATTTTTTGTGTCTATAGTCAATGTTCATTTAAATCATGCTAATTACTTGTGCATTATTAAATTTGTGCTTCACATTGTATTATGGATTTACTTATCACATTTATTTCTGTGTTTTATAGCACACTGTTTCTACTGGCTTCAAAATTAAACTTTAATGGAATATATTGTTAACTACCTTTGACATTACTTGTAATTAGCTACAACAATTCTAATTCCTCCTTTGCTGTGTTCTCGTTCATATATTATACTTTTTAAAATGTAACATATGCACCCATTTAATGGATTAATCCCCAATAAATTAAAACTTATTCTGAAGTAGACAATTGTATCTTTCGTGCACTAAGGCACAATAATAAAAAAAAAATAAGGTAGCATAAATTGTAATGTAAAGAAAATGCAGATTAAAGAATTATTTTCAAGCATTGTGTAACTACAAGGAACAAAAGACAGGTCCGGCGCTCCAAACAAACATTATATAACACTGTGTCAGCACATACATAAAAAGGAGGTTTAGTTCACCAAATAGCTATATTGGTTTAAGCTCACCTACCCAGCCTCAAAGCACCTCCTGTAGGTGAGTCCCTATCTGTTTGCTATATGTGTACTTAGGCACTGTACTATCCGACACTAAGTATGTAAATATATCTGCTGTCCAGCCAAAATTGCTTATGTATGATCAAAAATAGAGGAAGAACAAAGTATAAGGACTGATGGTAAATCTAAACCTTGGGGAAGGGCTGATGAAGACATATTTTTATGTAAATTGTATGTAATCTTTCATATCTAGTAACTTACAGGCTCCTAAGCAGCACTTATTTACTGGGGGAAGATCATGTCAAACAAATCTTATTGAATTTTTTGGCTGGGTCACTAAAGTATTAGATAACAGGGGAGCTGTAGACATAGCTTATCTAGATTTTAGTAAGGCTTTTGACACTGGGGCACAATAAGCTGGAAACATAGGACTGGATCCAGACTTAGTTAAGTGCTTGATCTTAGTTACTCCTGGGCTAAACCATGTTGATTGCAGGGGGGTCAAGTTAATTGTATTCTTTGCATGCAGGGATATATCTTTGAATTGCTTACTGCACACAGATGCTGACCAGCTTTACTATCACACTGTTATTTAGACTTGGGATATGAAACATCACCTCTCAACTGTAATACTGTTTGCAACAGATAAAATATGACTCCCCTGCAATCGACATAGTTTAGCCCAGGAGTAATTAAGTTCATGCACTTAACTAGTTCTTGATCCAGCCCATAGGGATTGGACTTAAAGATAGTTAAATGGGTATGATCTTGGTTACAGGATAGACAACAGGGGTTGGTAAAGTAACCAGTGGAGTTCTCCAGAGTTCTGTACTTAAACCAGTGCTATTTAATATATTTATTGGTAATTTTGCCTGTGGTATTGAGGGGAAAATTTGCCTTTTTGCAGATGGCATAAAGATAAGTAATGGGTAGACACGCCATTAGGGGTACACAAAATGAGGGATTATCTAGGTAGACTAGAGGAATGGTGAAAAGCATGCCTATTGCAGTTTAATGCAAAAAAAAAATGCTAAATCTCAAAAGCTATCATTAATGGCACTACATTAGAAACTACTGAGGAGGAAAGGGATCTAGGAGTCATTACTTCATGTGACTTAGAGATAGCTAAGCAATGTAACAAGGCAAGTCAGATGCTTAGTTACATAGGGAGAGCAATAAGTAGCAGAAGGAGAGAAGTAGTAATGCCCCTTTATAGATTATTGGTACGACCTCACCTAGAATACTGTGTTCAGTTCTGGAGGCCATATCTTCAGAAAGACACAAATAAATTAGAGACTGTGCAATGAAGAGCAACTAAAATGTCTATGGTATGGTATGTGTCACAAATCATACCAAGAAAGGCTAGAGGAAATAAACATGTATAGCTTGGAGCAGAAAAGTGTGATAGATAAGTGGAATAACCTCCTATCTGAGGTGATAGAGGCTAACACAGTAGAACAGTTCAAACATGCTCTGGATAAATATAAGAATATCCTAAATCTCAACTAAATTTAGGGTAAAATAGTATTCTAGGATCAGTATAGTTTTAAATAAACAACTGGTCAAACTGGATGGGCCATGTGGCTGTTATCTGGCACTTTCTATGTTTCTATATTTCTATATATCATAAGCTAAACTAGAGACACAGTACCAGTCAAAAGTTTGGACACACCTTCTCATTCAATGGTTTTTGTTTATTTAAATTATTTCTACATTTTAGATTAATACCGAAGACATCAAAACTATGAAAGAACACATATGGAATTATGTTGTCAACGAAAAAGTGTTAAAAAAATCAAGATATGTTTTATATTTTAGAGTCCTCAAAGTAGCCCCTTTTTGCTTTGATGACAGCTTTGCACACTCTTGGCATTCTCTCAGTCAGTTTCATGAGGTAGTCTCCTGGAATGGTTTTCCAACAGTCTTGAAGGAGTTCCCATAGGTGCTGAGCACTTGTTGGCTGCTTTTCCTTCACTCTGCAGTCCAACTCAACCTAAACCATCTCAATTGGGTTTAGGTCGGGTGATTGTGGAGGCCAGGTCATCTGATGCAGCACTCCATCACTTTCCTTCTTGGTCAAGTAGCCCTTACATAGCCTGGAGGTGTGTTTGGGGTCACTGTTGTTGAAAAACAAATGATGGTTCCAGTAAGCGCAAATCAGATGGAAGGGCATGGCGCTGCAGAATTCTGTGGTAGCCATGCTGGTTAAGTGTTCCTTAAATTTTAAATAAATCACCAACAGTGTCACCAGCAAAGCACCCCCACACCATCACACTTCCTCCTCCTCCATGCTTTACAGTGGGAACCACACATGCGGAAACCATCCACTCACCTTCTCTGCATCTCACAAAGACACAGCGTTTGGAACCAAAACTCTAACGTCCATTCCTTGTGTTTCTTGGCCCAAACAATTCTTTTCTTCTTGTTGGTCATCCTGAGTAGTGGCTTCTTCGCACCAATTCGACCATGAAGGCCTGATTCACGCAGTCTCCTCTGAACATTTGATGTTGAGATTTGCCTGCTATTTGAACTCTGTGAAGACTTTATGTGGGCTCTAATCTGAGGTGCTGTTAAGTACCGGTTTCTGAGGCTGGTAACTGTAATGAATTTATCATCTGCAGCAGAGGTAACTCTTGGTCCTTTCCTGGGGTGGTCCACATGAGAGCCAGTTTCATCATAGCGTTTGATGGTTTTTGTAACTGCACTTGAGGATACATTCAAAGTTCTTGAAATTTTTCATATCGACTGACCTTCATGTCGTAAAGTAATGATAGACAGTCATTTCTCTTTGCTGAATTGAGTGGTTTGTACCATCATATGGATTACAACAGTTGTCAAATAGGGGTGTCCAATGTGTACAAACCCTACCTCTGCACAACACAACTGATAGTCTCAAACACATTAAGAAGGCAAGTAATTCCACAGATTTATTTTTGCCAAGGCACACCTGTTAATTCAAAACCATTCCAGGAGACTACCTCATGAAGCTGATTAAGAGAATGCCTAGAGTATGCAAAGCTGTCATTAAAGCAAAAGGGGGCTACTTTGAGGAATCAAATATATAAAACATATTTTGATTTGTTTAACACTTTTTTGTTGACAACATAATTCCATATGTGTTCTTTCATAGTTTTGATGTATTCAGTATTAATCTACAATGTAGAAAATAATTTAAATAAACAAAAACCATTAAATGAGAAGGTGTGTCCAAACTTTTGTGTGTTGTCCGCTAAAAAAAAAAAGGTTAAAAAATTGTTGGGGGGCACACTACACATTATTGTGTGTATTTTGGAGAATGTGGTGACACTGTGTACAGAGTAAATTATATTGTACAAGGCAATCTTCCAGTTATTATTTTAATCATTTTTTTAATTACTGTTTGAAAGCAGAATTTTCCTAATCAGTCACTAATAGTGTGACATTTAGAAAGTGTCACATTTATTTGAGTGTTTGGACTCAGTGGAAAATTAATCTCACTGTGTTGGGTCACTGTACATTACTTTACACACTAGAATCTCCAGTGCAAAAGCTAGTGACAAACACAAGCATGTATCTTCTGTCACATCTAAAGCAGACAAATCCATGCCCAAAATAAACACCAAGCCGTAAGAAGAAATTGTGGGTTCAAAAACAATAAATTCTTGAAGAAAGTGAAAGGGTGTCCAGGAATGATGTGTGTAAGTCAGACATTTCTGATTCATACAGTAGTGTACACTCCTAGACGGGCCTTCTTCCCCATTTCTGAGCCCTTCAAATGTGAGCATGAGCAGAAATAAAAGTAATGATGCTGGCCATGTATACATAGAAATAGAGTATGCCATTTTAGAAAATTTGCAATAGGATGAGGGAGATTATTGTAGATCTGATGATGATAATGGTGTTGTAGAACTACAAGTTCTTAATGTGGGTTTCATTAAATATTTTGTCAAATATTTGTCTGTGATAAGCCAGATCCAGTATAATGCACTCCCCCATGCACTCCCCTCACATGCACGTAATTCAGCTGATTTACGTGTTCAAAACCCTACCTTAACTTTGTTAAAGATATGTTTGAATGCATTGATGTTTAAAGCCTGCTCAGTTACTGCACCTAGATGGCGCTGTTGCAAACAGCAAATAAATTTTGGTCTCCATCTTGGCTGATCAAGAGCACATGTCTGCCTGTGTCTCTCCTTTGTGATCCGTGCCTTTTGCTGCAGGTTATGTGCCCAGTACACTGAAAAGGATCAGCAATCACTAGAAGCTGAGGCTGCTTTAAAGCTTGTACCACAGAAAACTTTTAATAAAAGAGCAGACAAGATTAGTCATGGAGTGATGAATGGCAGCAGGAGCTTTGAGAAACTGGTGGGCTCAGAAAACTATACTACATGGAAGTTTGCCATGGAGATGCAGTTAAAAAGAGAAAAACTCTGGAAAGTTACAAGTGATCCTGGTGATACACCGAATGCAGATGATGTGGATCGAGCAATGAGAACCATAGGTTTGGCTGTACAGCAGCACATCTACTCGATCATCCAAGGCAAGTCATCAGCAAATGAAATGTGGCTGGCACTGCAAAATGCATATGAGATTAAAGGCCTTATGAGGCGCATTAACCTACGCCGTAAATTATACAGTACAAAACTGTGTGAAGCAAAGGACATGAATGACTATATTGATGAGGATAATGTCGATTTCACAGCAGTTTATATTAATTTGAGTTACTGTAGATGACGAGGAGGTAGCTATGGCGATGCTACAGAACTTAACCCCTGAATTTGACTTTTTGGTAGTTGCATTGGAGTCCTGCATTGAAAAACTGACTACAGAGATAGTGCGAACCAAGTTGCTGCATTTCCAAGAAAGAATACCAAGTGAAGTCCTGCAGAAAGTTCAGCTCTGGTTGTAAAAGGTAATAAACCTAAAATATTCAAGCACAAGTGTTATAAGTGTCACAAGTTAGGCCACAAAGATTCAGAGTATAAACTGAATAAACAGAGCAGTAGTGGCTCATATAAAAGAGAGAAAAAAGAAAGAGTCTGTATTAACCACTGTGTCAGTAAACAGCCTTGATGTATAGTCTTGGAATATGGACTCAGGTTCAACTAGACATTTTAGTTGTAACCAGAATTGGTTTAAATCCCTGAAGAAATGTGATCCTGTTACAAAAAGGGCATAGGAAATCAGACCCTAACTGGAACACAAGAACACAAGAAGGGACTGTACATCCGATTATAAAAAGCCAAACTGTAAAAAGAGACACTGAAAATGTTTTATATGTGCCAGAATTGCAGACAAATCTAATTGTGGCATCAGCATTTTGGTCATTTGGGATATGAAAATCTCCAGAAGCTGATAAATGGCATTGTTAAAGACATTACAGTGAATAGTCTTGCAGAACCAAAATGTGTGTGTTGCATTATGGGAAAGCAGGGACTCTGTCCATTCCCAAAATCAGGAAAAAGAGCTAACAACCTCTAGCCCTTATGCATACTGATTTATGTGGACCCATGGAAGTAAAATCATTTAGTGGATTAAGGTACTTTATTACTTTAATTGATGATGCAACTAGAAAGAAGCATGTGTATTTTCTGAGGCATATAAGTGAAGTTGTTCAGAAGTTTGCAAAGTACAAAAACCTTGTGAAGAAAGAAACAGGTTTCAAACTAAAAGTACTAGTGGTGGTGAATATGATAATGCAGCATTATCAACCTTACTAAAGAAGTGTAGAATTCAATATCAGTTAACCATTGCATATACCCCTAAACAAAGTGGAGTCAGTGAGAGAGCTAACAGAACCATTGTAGAAAGGGCGCAAGCAGTGCTACATGACGCAGGTCTGGAAAAATGTTTCTGGGCAGAGACAATTTCAACAGTTCTTTATCTTAAAAATCGTGCACCTACATTAGCAGTGAAAGGGATGACACCAGAGGAAGTGTGGACAGGGCAGAAGCCTAATGTTGAGCACCTATGTGTATTTGGATGCAGAGCTTATGCACACATACCAAAAGAAAAACGGTGTAAGCTTGACCCAAAATCATTATCCGGCTTATTCCTGGGGTACTGTGAGGAAAGTAAGGGTTACCGACTCTGGGATATTAAGCCTGATCCAGACCTACGCTCGCAGACGATCTAACGCTGATCGTAAGCGTAAAATCGCCCCAAAAAAACGCACTGCGCATGTGCATAGTGACAACTTCCGGTCGTACCAAAGACCTTTTCGTAGCGGCAATTCGGGCGTCCGTATTGTTTGCATATTTTCCGACGATGGAAGTTAGTACGGACGCTGGAGTTAAGGAATGTAGGCGGGGGGAGCCATTTAAATTGTACAGTATGGGCGTGCTTAGGCCACTACGAACAGTGCGTCGCTACGAAAATACGTACGAACACATGGAAAGGTTAGGGTAGGATTCGGCGGGCGTACTGAAAGGAAGGTAAGGGGAGTGTCGTGGGAGTGAAAATTTTTACGCTGGAGCGGTAATACGCTCCGTTCTCAACCGTAGGTCTGGATCAGGCCCATAGAAACTAAAAAACTAATTAAAGCGAGAGATGTCATTTTCCATGAGACTGTGACAAACGTCATAAATAATATGCAACCAAGAACATTGCCATCACTGCAAAATGAATTTGTCAGTTTAAGTATGCCGTCTGAGGATGAAATTGTAAGTGAGGGACTGAATGAATTTCAGGATGACCAACCCGCACTTACGGCGCAAATACCAGTTAGAATGTCAACACGGGAAAACAAAGGCATTCCGCCACTTAAATATTGTGATGAATTTGTGAACTTTGTTTGGTGTGATCCTCAATCTATAAGTGAAACAAAGTCAAGCGATGAATGGGAGAATTGGAAAAGTGCAATTGACACAGAATTAGTAGCACTTGAAAACAATGGCACATGGACTATTGTTGACAGACAAAATCTTAAATGGTGATTTGAAAAAAGAGATTTATATGGAATATAAAGGCATTGTATGGTTTACAAAAGGCATTGTATGGTTTAAAACGTTAAAGTTAGATGCAGTTATAATTGAGATGGAGTTTTCAAGGTCAGAAACTGATCTTTATTTATATTCTAAGTGCATGAAAGGCCAGCAAATCCTCATTGTGGTTTATGTGGATGATCTGCTACTTGCTGGTAAACCAAGTGAAATAAAAAGGGTAAAAGAGACACTCAGTACATGATTCAAGTTGTACAAGACACACAAGCCGGAACAATTTAAATTGATCAACAGAATTATATTGAAAGCATGCTCAAAAGATATGGAATGGAGGAATCAATACCGTTGATTAAGAAAATCTTACAAGAACTCAATCTTCTTGGAAATGATGAAGTAATTGAAATCGCATGTGATAATCGGGGTGCAATTGATCTTTCTCTAAATCTGGGTTGCCGACTCTCCCAGAATATCCGGGAGACTCCCGAAATTTGGGCCGTTCTCCCAGGAGAGCCAGCAAATCTCCTGTATGCCCAGACACCCAAACAATCACCCATGTAATCCCTAGAGTTACTAGGGATGGGTGGCTTAATGACGCAATTTGCATAAATCCCGTCATTAAGCCCCGTCCCCTTGCAGTAATCTATGGCTTCCCTCCGGGTTCTCCCGAAGGGAAGCTTTCAATAGTCGGCAACCCTGCTCTAAATGCAAGACATCATGGAAGATCAAAGCACATTGCAATAAAGCATCACTTCATCAGAAATTTGGTTAATGAGGGCCAAATAGTTGTGAATTATATTGCAACAGAGAATAACCTTGCAGATGTTTTGACCAAAGGACTTGTATATCCAAAGCTATGTGGACTTGTGAGCAGGGGCGTAGCTAAAGGTTCATGGGCCCAGGTGCAAAAGATCAGCTTGGGCCTCCCACCCCCCACCTACAACAAAAATAAAATTTCAATCTATTTACTATATATATACTCATAGACATGTTATGGTATATCTTGTTACTGTATATATAATATATATAATAATGTGCTTACTGATATGTCATATATATAATAATGTGCTTACTGTCAGTACTCTACAGCCATTCAATCTCCCCTTTGTGTGTGACTCTACTGTCATCCTTTCCTACCCTCTGGTGCGTCTCTAAAGCCATCCAATCTCCCCCATTATGTGTGTATCTCTAGAGCCATCCAAACTCTCCTCTCCTTGTGTGTGTCTCCACAGTCGGCCTTTCTGCCCCTTCCTTGTGTGTGTTGGACTAGTCAACTGAAAGTATACAGAGTGTTAGATCCCTCAAGGCAAAATCTAAATTTGAGGCACCGTATTCTAGTGCATCTATTGATACCTTTATCCGATTAATGCGGAGGGATATATTCCAACAGTGGCACAAGACCAAGATCCATTACCCTAATTTGACTAGTGAACAGAAAAGAGCACTGAGAGAATTGAAAACCAATGACACTATTTGTATCTTTCCGGCTGACAAAGGAGGGTCTATTGTGATCCTTGATAAAGACCAGTACATTATGGAGGCCATGCGACAATTGAACGATGAGGACTGCTACCGCAGATTGACATATGACCCTACAGAGAAGTTTAAAGCTGAGATTGATCGGATTATTGGAGAAGCTGCCAGGGACGGAATTATTAATGAGGAAACGGGTAGATTTCTCAGACAGGATTACCCTATAATCCCTGTCCTTTATTTGTTGCCTAAGGTGCATAAGACACTAGTGAACCCCCCGGGGAGACCTATAGTCTCCTCGAGGGGTTCACTGTGTCAACCAATCTCACAGTATGTGGATTTCCATTTGCAGCCTCTGGTTCAGAACACCACCAGTTATCTAAAAGACACTACCCACTTTTTGAATTTGATCCATGGGGTTGAACATCTAGCAGGCCATACCATCATGGTCACCATGGATGTATCGAGTTTATACACCTGCATACCACATGTGGGGGGTATTGAGGCTTTGAATACTGTCATTGATTGCAATGATTTCACAGGTCCTTGTAAAGAATTCTTTTTGAAGCTGGTACAATTTGTATTAACTAGAAATTATTTTTTGTTTCAGAATGCTTTTTTCATTCAGGAACGGGGGACTGCGATGGGGTCTAATATGGCCCCATCGTATGCGAACCTGTTCATGAGTGAATATGAGACTAAACACATTTTTCAACATGAGGGATTTTCTAAGCATATTTTATTTTATGTACGCTTCATTGATGATGTTTTTTTGTTATGGGGCGATACTGCGGCTGAACTTGACAGGTTTATTGAGTACCTCAATAACTTGGAGTCTACTATAAGATTTACTGCTGAGTCTGATAGGGCTGAGATCCATTTCTTGGATGTTAAGATAACTCAGTCAATTAAACAATTTAAAACTTCACTATTTAGAAAGGAAACAGATCGCAACACGCTGTTAGAAGCTGGTAGCTTCCACCCTAAACCCCTTAAAACAGGGCTACCTTACTCCCAAATGATCCGATTGGTAAGAATAATCTCAGACCGTGATACTCTGGGTCTGGCCCTCAGGGAGATGGGAGACAGGTTTATCGCACGTAACTATAGAAAAGCATATGTTACTAGATCCATCAACAAATGTTTGTCCCTTGACAGGGATTAACTCCTTAAAGGGACAAAAACTAGGAGTGACCAAGATAGACTAATCTTTAGTTCAACTTTCTCTACAGCCTCGGCTATTACACGTAGGGCATTGAATAATAATTGGCATATTCTAGCCTCTGACAGGAAGTTGAGTAAGGTAGCCTCTAAACCCCCATTGTTATGCTTTCAAAGAAGTAGCAACCTTAGGGATAACCTTGTACCCACAGACATTAAAACAGGGAAATCCCCCCATTGGCTGCTTAGAAAGACTGGAGTTTACAAATGTGGCAAATGTGTTAACTGTCAATTTCTTATTACAGGTGACAAATTTTACAATCCAGCCACAGGAAGGGATTTTACCGTTAGACATGCGTTGAGTTGTGATTCGAGGTACGTAGTGTATGCCATTCTCTGTCCCTGTGCAAAGGTGTATATAGGGAAAACTACACGTACGCTTAGAGAACGTATAGCTTTGCATCGTTCTTCGATTAAAAAAGCGTACACCGCAATTGACGGTAAGACCCCCCCTGTGGCAAGACACTTTGCCAGCAATAAACATACCATGAAGGAATTTAAATGTATGCCATTATTACATGTACCCCCCCTTAGGCGGGGAGGGGATCGAGACACCAGCCTATTGCAACATGAAGCTAGGATTACTTATGAGTTTAACTCATTGGCCCCTACTGGCTTAAATGAAGACTTTAATTTATCGTGCTTTTTATGAATAGATGTTTTATATTTTATGATGTAGCGGCACTCGTGTCCACACTGCGCTCCAGCATCACCAAGGCAACGCGTGCGTTCCATGCGGCTGGCCAGGCGATCAGCTATGCGTCGCGGGGTGACTGATGTCACTACTGATGCGCGGCTGGACGTCATTCTGGCGGGCTTGCGGAGAAGCTGCATTGGCTTGGGATGGCGCGGTTGTCGCAGGTGGACTGTTGGGGGCGTCTACTCATCACTTTAGAGGTATATAGTAGTAAGTTCACTGTGTTTGTCTTTTGCACTTACCTTTAGACCTTTGTGTTGGCTTTGTCTCCCTTGATAAAGGAGCCAGGAGGCTCCGAAACGGCTGTCGGACTATGGGACGTGGCCAGTGATTTTTCTGTATGCAGCAGCTCTGAAACATCCTATTATGCATTATGGAGCAAGTATTAAGATTTGATTACTGATGTTTTTATATCATTGAGCTGCTTATACTCCACCTCTATGGGTCTCTTGTTTTTAAGCACTTAGCACTTTTTTGGATATTTAATTGGTGCTATGTCTGCCTGTGATATTGCAGCTGTTCATTTGTGTGAACATTTCAACGTTATGCCCAATGGCATCATTATATGATCTACTACAATAAATATGTATTTTTGATTATGATTTCATCATGCATCCTACGTTTATTTAGATAGAGTGCTGGCTTACCAAGAGTGACTGTTTCTATACGTTTCATATTGGCCCTGCACCTGATGTTGTCTTTTTTTTTTACATGAGTGCTTGCCTCCGCCCAACACTGGGAGTGGAAGATTCATAAATATCACATTTTGGCAGAGCACCATATGACCTGTTGCTACGGTTAAGATGGGTCAGTAGGGATATATATTGTGTTGAATATATCCCATATGATAATCTATTTTTTTGCATGTGGATTGTGGGATCTTATTCTTAAAAATGGAACAGATAGATAATCATAATGATTTATATAATGGCATGATGCATTTTTCTCAGGAAGACATAGCCCGGATTGTGAGCCAGGAGGAGGATTTCCTAGCATTTCATACTGATACAACATCTGATTTATTTTATGACTTACTAAAATTAAACAAAAGGGCTGTAGAGTTGCGTCTACATGGTGCGACTTTGTCTCAATACTTTAAAGAAAAATTGATTCCTCGTGGTTTCAGAATCCACAATCAACCAACTATCGGTAGGAATGACAGATCGTTTTGTCAAAAATGGTGTCATGTCCTCAATCAGTGTTCAATGGACCTCATGGTCTTGACCATTGACAAGGTCAAAAAAGATGGTGAGAACATAGCCAAAGAGATTGGGGAGACTGAATCTAGAGCAAAACCACTCTTTCAAACTGACAAAACATGTGATTGGATTGGTAAACTTACTGAGGCTCTGAATAAATTTGAGGCTGATTTGGTTGCTTTTAAGAAAAAGAAATATCGCACTATTAAGGATGACTATAAGGAGGACAGGGTGTATGCCTGGGCTTCCGGGGCTTCTACCCTTCCTAACTTTAGGTCTGCCAATAGGCGACGCCGTGGGTATGGTACTCATTGGGCCAATAGGTCCTATACTGATTTAGACACAGCAAGCTCACAGAGCGATTCTGAGGGCGCTGGAGGACGGAGGAATGGCAACAAAAAAGTGCCGTTTTTTCGCGAGGACATTGGAACTCGGAGTCGGCTCAAAATAGGAACACAAGACGGGGCGGTCGCAAGCATAAGCGACAGTGGAGGCAAGCAGACAAGTCAACCAAAGAGACAGTAGTATACAAACTGTCAAAACATGTTATTTCAGATGGAGAAATGTCAGTTCTAACGAAAGGTTTAACTTTCGTAGAGACCCATAGACCAACCAGGTTTGATATAGAGGTGGAGTTATATAAATTCCAGCGTTTGCTAAAGCTCAAAAATTTTTTTGATTCAGAGACTGAAAGTATACAGAGTGTTAGATCCCTCAAGGCAAAATCTAAATTTGAGGCACCGTATTCTAGTGCATCTATTGATACCTTTATCCGATTAATGCGGAGGGATATATTCCAACAGTGGCACAAGACCAAGATCCATTACCCTAATTTGACTAGTGATCAGAAAAGAGCACTGAGAGAATTGAAAACCAATGACACTATTTGTATCTTTCCGGCTGACAAAGGAGGGTCTATTGTGATCCTTGATAAAGACCAGTACATTATGGAGGCCATGCGACAATTGAACGATGAGGACTGCTACCGCAGATTGACATATGACCCTACAGAGAAGTTTAAAGCTGAGATTGATCGGATTATTGGAGAAGCTGCCAGGGACGGAATTATTAATGAGGAAACGGGTAGATTTCTTAGACAGGATTACCCTAAAACTCCTGTCCATGATTTGTTACCGAAGGTGCATAAGACACTCGTGAACCCCCCGGGGAGACCTATAGTCTCCTCGAGGGGTTCACTGTGTCAACCAATCTCACAGTATGTGGATTTCCATTTGCAGCCTCTGGTTCAGAACACCACCAGTTATCTAAAAGACACTACCCACTTTTTGAATTTGATCCATGGGGTTGAACATCTAGCAGGCCATACCATCATGGTCACCATGGATGTATCGAGTTTATACACCTGCATACCACATGTGGGGGGTATTGAGGCTTTGAATACTGTCATTGATTGCAATGATTTCACAGGTCCTTGTAAAGAATTCTTTTTGAAGCTGGTACAATTTGTATTAACTAGAAATTATTTTTTGTTTCAGAATGCTTTTTTCATTCAGGAACGGGGGACTGCGATGGGGTCTAATATGGCCCCATCGTATGCGAACCTGTTCATGAGTGAATATGAGACTAAACACATTTTTCAACATGAGGGATTTTCTAAGCATATTTTATTTTATGTACGCTTCATTGATGATGTTTTTTTGTTATGGGGCGATACTGCGGCTGAACTTGACAGGTTTATTGAGTACCTCAATAACTTGGAGTCTACTATAAGATTTACTGCTGAGTCTGATAGGGCTGAGATCCATTTCTTGGATGTTAAGATAACTCAGTCAATTAAACAATTTAAAACTTCACTATTTAGAAAGGAAACAGATCGCAACACGCTGTTAGAAGCTGGTAGCTTCCACCCTAAACCCCTTAAAACAGGGCTACCTTACTCCCAAATGATCCGATTGGTAAGAATAATCTCAGACCGTGATACTCTGGGTCTGGCCCTCAGGGAGATGGGAGACAGGTTTATCGCACGTAACTATAGAAAAGCAGATGTTACTAGAGCCATCAACAAATGTTTGTCCCTTGACAGGGATGAACTCCTTAAAGGGACAAAAGCTAGGAGTGACCAAGATAGACTAATCTTTAGTTCAACTTTCTCTACAGCCTCGGCTATTACACGTAGGGCATTGAATAATAATTGGCATATTCTAGCCTCTGACAGGAAGTTGAGTAAGGTAGCCTCTAAACCCCCACTGTTATGCTTTCAAAGAAGTAGTAACCTTAGGGATAACCTTGTACCCACAGACATTAAAACAGGGAAATCCCCCCATTGGCTGCTTAGAAAGACTGGAGTTTACAAATGTGGCAAATGTGTTAACTGTCAATTTCTTATTACAGGTGACAAATTTTACAATCCAGCCACAGGAAGGGATTTTACCGTTAGACATGCGTTGAGTTGTGATTCGAGGTACGTAGTGTATGCCATTCTCTGTCCCTGTGCAAAGGTGTATATAGGGAAAACTACACGTACGCTTAGAGAACGTATAGCTTTGCATCGTTCCTCGATTAAAAAAGCGTACACCGCAATTGACGGTAAGACCCCCCCTGTGGCAAGACACTTTGCCAGCAATAAACATACCATGAAGGAATTTAAATGTATGCCATTACTACATGTACCCCCCCTTAGGCGGGGAGGGAATCGAGACACCAGCCTATTGCAACATGAAGCTAGGATTACTTATGAGTTTAACTCATTGGCCCCAACTGGCTTAAATGAAGACTTTAATTTATCGTGCTTTTTATAAATAGATGTTTTATATTTTATGATGTAGCGGCACACGTGTCCACACTGCGCTCCAGCGTCACCAGGGCAACGCGTGCGTTCCATGCGGCTGGCCAGGCGATCAGCTATGCGTCGCGGGGTGACTGATGTCACTACTGATGGTATCAACTTTATTCAGGCATAGGTCATCTCCATGTATTGCCTTATAGTAGTGCACAAAAACGGTGAACAAAAACCAAAAAACAGAAAACACACATAAATAAAAGCAGTAGCAGCATAGTCAGTGCGTGGGCTCACAGTATGATGGCTTGTATAAGCTGGTCAGTCCACAATTGATTGTATAGACATGTAGCAAGTTCATGCTCCTGGTCGAATATTGGCAGTGTCATAAGTCCTAATGGGCATAGGCATTCTCAGGCACAGTCCATAAATATAAATAGCCCAAATCAACTATTCGTGTGACACTGTGACTGAAGGCTTGGAATGAAAGGCTTTCAGCCACTGAAAGGCTCTTCTTAATGACAAAAAGTGAAGGTACAAATGGCTCCTATTCATAAATACACTTCCAAACACAGTCCATAAACATAGATGGTGCCATATTTCAGTAACAGGTGGAGCAAACTTTGTAACCTTGTGGCTGAGCAAAGTTTTCGTTTCAAAAGACAGCTTAAGTTGAAGGATTTTTTCAGAAATGAGACCAGGGAGAAAACTACTATACCATTTAAGAAAAAATCGACGTTTGACCCTCCTGTGCTGAACGCATCAATTGATGTGTTCATCCGGTTGGTTAAGCGAGATATGTTAACCAGATGGAATAGGGGTAGAATTAAATTTCACAATTTATCTTCTAATGAGAGAGAAGCAATTTCTTCCTTACAAAGTAATGATCGGGTGGTTATAACACCAGCCGATAAAGGTGGCTCAGTGGTTCTCTTAGATAAAGATGCATATGTTAAGGAAGTAAAGCGTCAGTTATCTGATGCATCATGTTATAGAGCATTGAATTTTGACCCTACAAATATTTTTAAGAGAGATCTTGATGTACAACTAGAAATGGCAGTTACAAAAGGCATAATTACCAGTGAGATATGCCGTTTCCTGAAACAGGATTTTCCAATTACTCCACTAATTTATGTTCTACCTAAAGTCCACAAGTCCCTCAGGAACCCTCCGGGAAGACCTATCATCTCTTCCTGAGGGTCCCTGAGCCAACCCCTTTCCCAATTTATAGATTATTTTCTTCAACCCCTTGTTGTTAAG
Source organism: Limnodynastes dumerilii (assembly GCA_011038615.1). Classification (NCBI taxonomy): domain Eukaryota; kingdom Metazoa; phylum Chordata; class Amphibia; order Anura; family Limnodynastidae; genus Limnodynastes; species Limnodynastes dumerilii. The sequence goes on from WWET01005099.1 coordinate 96,986, forward strand.
ACATCATCCTTTGTTAAGGACACATCTAATTTTTGTGTAAATTACGTAAGGTCAACCACCTGGCTGGTTCGTGTATTCTGGTGACCATGGATGTCACCAGTTTATACACGAATATTAGCCATGAGGAGGGTTTAAAAGCCATACGCGACCTCATCGCTGTCTCCCCGGATTATGAAGGCCCGGAAATGGATTTTTTTATGTTTTTGTTGGAATTTGTTTTGAGTAAAAATTATTTTCTATTTCAATTTACTTATTTTTTACAGTTACAGGGGACAGCGATGGGGTCGAATATGCACCCTCATATGCGAACCTTTATATGTCAACCTATGAGACACGCTATATCCTCAATGATCCGATTTACTCACGGTATATCAAATTTTTTATTCGTTTCATAGACGATATTTTTTTGTTATGGGCCGGCTCTATTTCTGAGCTAAACATGTTTGTTGAAAAATTAAATGATTTGGATGGTCTTATTAGATTTACTGTCGATCAAAGCGAGTCCTGGATTAGCTTTTTAGATGTCTTGGTTGAGCGAAGTTCTCATGGTTTTTCCACTCAGATATTTAGGAAAGCTACTGATAAAAGTACCCTCTTGAGGGCGGATAGTTTTCATCCGAATCCCCTCAAGAGTGGTCTGCCCTATGCACAAATGCTATGGGTAGTTCGTACTACTTCTGAATTAAATGATCTGAAGGATGCTCTATTGGAGATGAGTGATAGATTTAGACAGAGGGGTTATGGTATTAAGGAGGTTAATGTTGCTATGGAAAGGTGTTTAAAATTAAAAAGGGATGACTTATTACAAAATAAGTCAATTGATAAGTCTTCCCAAAATCGCATGATCTTTAATACTACATACTCAACAATGTCTGGTGAGTTGAGACGTGCAGTGAATCGTCACTGGCACATACTTACTTCTGATAATAGGATTGGCAGTACTATTGGTGGCCCTCCTATGTTCAGCTTTAATCGCAGTAACAATCTTAAAGACAGTTTGGTCAAAAGAGATGTCTTGCCGGTGAGCAAAAACAATTGGTTAACATTAAGACCTGGTTCATTCAAATGTACCGGTTGCATTAATTGTCAATTTCTGTTGACTGGTTCTGTTTTTCAACACCCCACAAGTCCTTTTGAGTTTAAAATTAGGCACAGATTGTCATGTGACAGTCGTTTTGTTGTCTATTTAATTATGTGTCCGTGTAAACTATTGTACATCGGCAAGACATCTCGGATGTTAAAAGAGCGTGTAGCTTTACATAGGTCATCAATTAAAAAGGCCTATCAAGTATTGGAAACTGCGACTCCACCGGTCGCCAGGCATTTTGTACAATTAAAACACAAAATCAATGAATTGAGAGTGATGCCTATAGCTCACATCCCCCCTCTACGTAGAGGTGGTGATAGAAACCTGTTGTTATTAAAAAAAAGAAGCTAGACTAATTCATCTTTTTGACACATTGGCCCCTAAGGGCCTAAATGAAGAATTAGGATTATCCTGTTTCTTATAAAGTTGACATAGATTACTTTAACTAACCATTTCACCATACAACTCAATCCTATTTGACTGAAATGTTTTTTTACAATAAAAAAATTTTGTTTATTTTTTGATATAAATATAAAGGATTTGATGGTTATATGTGTCTATGTCGGCATTCTTTGACAGGATAATTCTGGATATATATTTTTTCTTATCTAGGATAATCTATGCCTCAGTGTCTATTAAACTTAATTTGCCTTTATTAGTTATTTAGCTTGATTGTTTAATTAAAACCATTTTTTAGTGGTAGTTGTGATATACCCGGGTGTTTACATGGATCATCGGCATGTTGTAACGCCCTCCGCTGAGGTCTGGGCGCCCTAGTGTTTGGTGGTCTCCTTGGTGACACCGGCGTCTGTCAGTAGCCATGTGACGCATTGTTTATGCGCCGCAGTGACTGCGTCATTCGGCCGGAGCCGGGTGGACTGCTTTACACGCGGGCGGGCAGCCTACACGGTTGTGGGCGTCCACGTGGCGATTATTAGGTAGCACCTGGGGTAAGTATATATAAAGCTTCTACATTTTATGTGTATCACACTCTATTGCAGTCAGTGAATCCCTGAGGACGGCAATATGTGAAATTGCCGAAACAGCTGTCGGACTTACAGTGGGCACGTATGATGACTTTGCTTTCTATCCATGTTGTGTCTCTTTTTTCTACTCTAAAATGAAACTGGATGGTTACTTTTAAACCTACATTCTTTGCTCAGCCACAAGGTTACGAAGTTTGCTCCACCTGTTACAGAAATATGGCACCATCTATGTTTATGGACTGTGTTTGGAAGTGTATTTATGAATAGGAGCCATTTGTACCTTTACTTTTTGTCATTAAGAAGAGCCTTTCAGTGGCTGAAAGCCTTTCATTCCAAGCCTTCAGTCACAGTGTCACACGAATAGTTGATTTGTGATCTTATGTTGGACTCATGGACAACTACTGAGTGGATCTATCATGAGGAGGATAGATATTGCTGATTATTGTTGATATTGCTTACTATGATCTCTAATTGGATGTTGATTTGACTATTTTGCTTTTGGGTTAACGTTCTTGATAACGCTAGTCTCTCTATGTATAGATACCCACTAGGTGACCTTTTACCTTCCTCGGGACCGATGGTGTTATGTACTACCCGTGTATCCATACATGGGGGTCATACTAGTCTTTCACTTTAGAACTCCTGAGCACAGTCATTTAGCTCTGATGTTTTTAGACACGTTGCACATCTTAGCTTTCACGATTACACACTACATATTATCACATTTCATATGATCCTATTTTATTCACGACCTATGGTCGAGTTTGTTATAATACATTTTATGTAAATAATGTGCTGAAAGTAGGCACATTTTACACATGTTTTAGACACAACACTATTTTAAATTTTAACACATAGTTTTTACCACATTAATTGTTGGATTGATATTACACATTATTTTTGACATGATTGGCACGGATTTGGATTTTATTTATTGTATCATTGATTGAGATGAAGATACTATATATTGTTTTATTATACACGTGTATTATTATGTTTATACATACCGATGACAACGTGATGTTATTAACAGGTTTCTCCAGGTCATCTTCCCCCGCCGCGTCGCCGGAGTGTTGGTAGGACGCCCTGGGTTGCTAGGGACGCCCAGCCTCCGGGTGCTCACGAGCGGGCGGAACTTAACTTTCATTGGATGGTATTTATACAGCACCTTGCACTTCATTCTGTAAGCACCTTCCCTGAAGAAAGGGCCACAATAAAACGGTCCTGAAACGTCAGACATCTATATTACTATGACGTGAGTCTATTTATTTTATGCAAGACATCCAGTTCCGGGTTCTATACACTGTATGATTTGGATTACCCCCAAGCCAAGGCACGGATGCACTTTATGAACTGGTGAGGAGTGCCACACAATATCGCTATTATATATATATATATATATATATATATATATATGATTTCTGGACTGTGTATCTATCTATCTATC
>WWET01005100.1:5930-25472 GCA_011038615.1 Limnodynastes dumerilii
AATCGCGGTATACACTAAAGCCAAACTCCCAGTACTTGAGCCTTTCATCAAGGCAAACATCGATGGACAGAAATCGTCCAGATGTTTGCCATTTAAAAGATAGAACTCATTGGATTCACTAAAGGCGATTTGTCTAAATCACCTTTAGATCGCCGGCAAAATCACAGTAAACAAATTCGCTTGCTGTTTTCAATGAAAGCGCCTCACACAGAACCTGAAAAACACCTTAATCTATATGACGTGTTTTTCTGTGTGTAAAAGCCAAGCACAGCATGCTTGAAAGCCTTAGCAATGCTGTGCTGATAGAACTACAAGGCTCAGCATTACTTAGCCATGTAGTAATATCAGTGTCAGCATGGTAAGACTTCTAAACATGCTGCGCTGTGTGGTGTAAAATAAAAAACATAATTACATATAAGCACTTAACATATACATCACATACATATAATACATTATACATCAATAAAACTGCATATAATGTCCCCCCATAATTGTTTAAAAATACAGGTGGCCACCCGGTAGTGTAAAAATATTGTAAGGTGTCCCAGAGTGCTTGATAAATTAAATTTATAAATTCCGTCTTGGGAATACTTGCTTGTCGATTCTTCTTTAATTCCCTCTTTTCTTCTTCTTTAGGATATAGACTTGTCCCCTTGATTGATGATCTTATTCTGGAAGCAAGAAGCAAGCTCCGGAGTAAGATCATCGATCAAGGGGACAAGTCTTCATCCTAAAAAAGAAGAAAAGAAGGAATTAAAGAAAAATCATCAAGCAAGTATTCCCAAGACGGATGACATCTTAACGGTGAGTATGAATTATGTATTAATTAATTATTTATCAAACACTCTGGGACACCTTACAATATTTTTACACTACAGGGTGGCCACCTGTATTTTTATACAATTATGGGGGGACATTATATGCAGTTTTATTGATGTATAATGTATTATATGTATGTGATGTATATGTTAAGTGCTTATATGTAACTGTATGTTTGTTTTTTTTACACCACACAGCGCAGCATGGTTATATGGCTTACCATGCTGACGCTGATAGAACTACAAGACTCAGCAATGCTGACACTTGTAGTTCTATCAGCGCAGCAAGGCTAAGCCTTTCAACTATGCTGCGCTGTTTTTTGTTTTTTTTTAAAGAAGAAAGCGATTGCGATTTCTATAGAAAAGCACAGCGATTTACCCACGACGCATCTTGTGGGTGATTAAAAATTGCCTAAGAAATGCACCCTTTAGTGAATCCGAGTAATTTTTGCAAAAAAAAATCATGGGAAAATCGCGGCGATGGCTGGCGATTCATAACCTTTGTAAATTTACCCCATAGAGACTAACAGCACTACAGTTTCTGGTCCCCACCGTCATTTCATAAACTGATAGACACACTGTAAAACCTGATTTATTATAAGAGAGACATAGTGTTACCCCCAACATTCTCAACATTATCGGACACCACGGATACGCCACTGAATAATCAGAGAAACAAGAGAATTGGAGCGCTGTGTGTAACTTTTTTGGATTCATATGTAAACAGGTATGTAAACAGGTATGTAAACAGGTATGTAAACAGAGCTGATAACCAGGAACAGGAGGGAGAGAGGGATGTAGTAAAAGGACTGTAGGAAGGCAGTTTCCAGAGGAAGAAATATATGAAAACCCAAATTGGGGCTTTTATTTCAGTAATGGGAGGAAAATTTTACAAAACATAAACTTTGCAGAAATTTCTAGTTTCAGGCTTCAAAGTTACTTAAAAACTGGAAAGCAGGCTAGCTTATTACAACAGTGTACAGAGAGGACGCTGCTGTATGAAGGGTTGGCTAATTGGTGAAGTCACTCAAAGACTTCAGACTTCGCTTGTGGAAAGCGATGCCTCTGGTCCAGATGGGCTCTGCTGCAGATTCTAACATACAGAGAAATAGGAGGCAAATACGGATTACATTCGCGTTTACATTGTAATTTAGAGTTGCGCTAAACATCTCACCTCTAACTCTGCCCACATATTTGGCATCTCATCACTCCTGAGGTGAGGCTCTGCCCTTTTTTTATTGCTCTAATCTCAGAATGAGAAAGTAAACATTGATATAATGACGTATAATTTATTGGTCTGTAAATCTCCACATAATTGCTTATCTGTAAAACATGACTTTGCCAGCTGGTATTGTGCCAACCTTTAATCTCCAGTCAGCCGTGTTTCATTATTTATATAAGCTAAATAAAGTTTCTTGACTTGGTAAGGAGGCCGAGATCTCACCCTGCACCACAACACCAGCACCAAATGTCAGTTCTAAAGTATTCTTGTTATATATATTTTTATATTTATCTAGTAATTTAGTGTTTTTAATGTCTGTTCTTCAGATTAAGATTGTTGAATATTATTGTTTATGGTTTGTGTTATTTTGTATAATTTCTCTGGGTAAGGTTTAAAAGTATTGTTTTTTTTCCCTTATTAGATAATTAGTCAGCGGTGCTAAAGGAGCAAAGACTGAAAACCTTACCCACACTTGCCAATAACCTAATCCCCCCCCTCCCCCCACACCCCTGCACCTGAAATAAAGACACATAGAACTGATTTGGATTTTAAAAGGGGGGGCATAGATTTATTAAATGATAAATGAACTTGCATGAAATTGATTAGGCTATACATTTGCCTATAGAATTCTTTGACTATAAAATTTGGGTAGAGACAAGGTGGCACTAATAGCAGGTGGGGTGTCAAATGAACGATTACATAAGACAAACTCCGTTGTCAAAGGTGCCCCCTCCCCCCACACACCCCCAATGACACTTACTTCCCAATGCAAATACATTTACTTTACTTCCCAGTGCACTCCTCAAGACTTGGAGGCAATATTAGGTCCCGCAAAGTAGCCAGTGACCTGATTAAATCACGAAGGTATGCTAAGTGCCCCCAATATAAAAGTTCCCCCAAACAGATCCCCCTGCGCCAAATAAAGTCGACACCCTTGCCTCTATCGCCACAGCGAGGGACCCTCTAGTACCCACCAACCTATACCCTTAACAGGCTCTCAAACAAACCCTGCACAAAAATCAACATGCCTTTATCGGAAAGGTGAACACCATCCATTCTGCAGAGGGAAGGCTGATCCCAGGACAATTGAGGGTGCTTAATAATATATCCTCCCAACTTTGACAGCATAGTTCCCACCCTCCAGTTAACCTTTTTCCTAGCCTTATCCACACCTTTCAAGGATCCCAGGCCTAACTACACTCTCCTGGGAATTATGTCGGACCAACATATAACCAAGGAAGGACACAGCTTGTGAATCCTGGACAGGTCCCCTTTTACAGCCAGCTCCAATGAGCAAGATTTACTATGTCCCAGGTCATTACCTCCTAAATGAGTCACCAAACAATCAGACAGCCCAAACTTGAAGACCGTCTTTCGAAATAAAAAATAGAACAATTCCTACTTCATTCCCCGAAAACCCCACCAATCTACCCCCCAACCCACTGGCCATGACAATGAACTCTGACATCTACAAAACTGCCCAGCCCAGAAGACATAAGAATGCCCCATTATCCAGGATCGGCGACCCTGCAGATGAGAACCTGCAATACAAGAAACAAACCCCAGCAATGCCAGTTAAATTGTGTAATTTGTGACTAACTGCAATGAACCCCTTACAAAATACCATTAGGAAAGGTAAAAAAGAGGTAAAAGAGAGGGGTGGGGAAGAGAAGCCCATAGTAGTCAGAGCGAAAACCGCCAGAGGCAAACAACTCCCAAAAACCCCCTAAAACACCCAAATTCAAATCAGAGTGTCTCGATAAGGGGGAAAAATGGAAGAAAATTCCTTGTGAACTTTGAGTTCATTACAACATTATTTTGCAGCATACCTGAATTAATTGTGTTCTTACCAGCCGCTACTAATTCATACTCTACGAAAAGCCCCAAAATAAGCCCACAATGTCACGGTCTGCAGCGGCAAGTGCCGCACTTACCTGACCACAAGCCGCCTGGCAGCAGTTTGCCCATGATGTACCACTCTCCAGCCATCCAGAGGTTCCTGCAAAGGTCTCCATTTAAGCATGTGTGTTTATATCTGGGATTAGGCATCTGCATCATTACCTCTCTGGTGCATGGGCGTCACCATCTTGCCTCCTGTCAGGTGATTCCCAGTAGCCACTCAGATGCTCCTCTGCGCACACATGATTCCTCCAGCCAATCTGTGCACTGGGCGAGTTATTTAAACTCTGTGCACAGTCAATGCTGGGCCTAGATCAACTTGGTCTTCTAGGAACTACTTGTTCATTCTAGGTGCCTGGATCTCTGCTCCTGCAATCCTGCAACCCTGGCCTGTCTGCTGAACAGTTGCTATACAGTTTTACCTGCCTGTTACATTCAAGTCAAGCCTGCCTAGCATATGGTTCAAGTCACTGTTGCTATACAGTTTTACTTGCCTGCTACATTCAAGTCAAGCCTGCCTAGCATCTGGTTCAAGTTACTGTTGCTATACAGTTTTACTTGCCTGCTACATTCAAGTCAAGCCTGCCTAGCAACTGGTTCAAGTCACTGTTGCTATACAGTTTTACTTGCCTGTTACATCCAAGTCAAGCCTGCCTAGCATCTGGTTCAAGTCACTGTTGCTATACAGTTTTAACTGCCTGTTACATTCAAGTCAAGCCTGCCTAGCATCTGGTTCAAGTCACTGTTGCTATATAGTTTAGCCTACCATTGCTACCCAATCAAACCTGCCTAGCATCGAGTTCAAGCATACTGTTGGTATACAGTTTAGCCTACTGGTGCTACCCAGTCAAACCTGCCTAGAATCAAGTTCAAGCCTACTGTTGCTCTACGGTTAAGCCTGATCCATTGCCTGGTCTCATACTGGTCCTGCCTGATCTATTGCATGGTTGTATCTGGTCTCATCCTGGTCCTGCCTGATCCATTGCCTGGTCGTCCTGGTCTCGCCATCCTGGTCTTGCCGTCCTGGCCTTGCCATCCTGGTCCTGCTGTCCTGGTCCAGTCCGGTTCTGTCTGCTACTCCAGTCTGGTCCTGTCTGCAACTCCAGTCCAGTCCTGTCTGCAACTCCAGTCCGCTCAAGTCATCTGCACTCCTGTCTGCTCAAGTCATCTGCACTCAAAGTCTGAATTCCAAGACTGTTTTTTCATTTGTGCCCAATTGGCATAGTCTGATCTATTTATGCACATATCTGTTCATTCAACCATTTTTCATTAAACAAGCTTACTTTCACTCCTGCTCGTCTGTTGCCTACCTGGGAACCTGGGATAGGTCCCACCAATCCTCGCAGCTCAGGACACACGAAAAGGCAACTTTAAAAAGCCTTGCTTCACAGTAATTACAGGTGGCTAGAGGGACAAAAGTAATTAATTTACTCAGCAAACTAAGATCAATGGGCCGTCATACATCAGCCCCTGCAGGCCGCTGCTTGGACTAACCTTTGAGAGTTCGGGAAATAAAAAATCCTTTAGTGAAATCATAACCCAATTTCAACTTAGAGAAGTAGAAAAACCCCCGCAAGAATGGAGGACATGGATCCCTTAGATCTTCCCGCATGAAATTCAGCCCACAACCAACTTAACAACAGCTGCCTTTCACTCTCACCTTGTGGACCTCTGGCCTTCTTAACGTCGACCCACTGCTTCCAGGCCTGTCGGACAGTCGGTAAGTGGCCGGGGCCAGGGAGTTATTTGACAAAGACTCTAGGCCGGCTTCACAATCTGCCAAAGATGATAAGGGCATGACAGACCTGTCACCTGAGCCTGAGGTGCCAACTCCCTAAACCAAGGCCAATTAAAACACGATAAAGCATCAGCAACTGTATTAGATAAACCTGGAACATGACGAGCTTTAAAATGAATATTAAACTTAAGACAGCACAACACCAAATACCACATTAAATTGATCGCAGGAGGAGATGTGGCCCGCTGATTGCTGATGGCCTGAACCACCCCCAAGTTGTCGCACCAGAGCAGAATATGACGATTTTGCAGGCGCTCAGCCCACAGTTCTACTGCAACAACAATGGGGAAAAGCTCCATGACCAACAAGTTTGCAGTGAGCCCTGTCTGCACTTACGCCCGAGGCCATGGTTCTGCGCACCATGCCTCCTGAAAAATCGCACCGAACCCTTTGGCACCAGCAGCATCAGTCAATAACTCCAACTCCTGATTTGACTGCTCTGCAGAGTTCCAAATCCTTATCCCATTAAATTCTGAAATAAATTCAACCCATATTCCCATGTCTTCCCGAATAGCAGCCCATAAGTGGACAAAGTGATGGGATAGTTTAACGCCCGTCGTGGCCTTTTCTAACAGTCTACAAAAAAAATTTAACCCATAGGGATAACCCTACAGGCAAAATGCAAAAGGCTCAGAATTGACTGAACCTTCTTCAAAATGGCCCTCCTTCGTCCCGAAATATCCAACAAAGCCAAGCACATTTTGGTAACTTTATCCGCCGGAAGACAGCAGGATCCCTCCAGCTTATCGATCTCTATACCCAGATAGGAAAGACAAGTGGTGGGACCCTCCGTCTTATCCACTGCCACCAGAACGCCGAAATGCCAGAACAGGGAACGCACAGTTATTGAAAGATACTGCACCAAGCGTTGACCTCGGTAGACGGGAGCAGTATCAGGAATCACCTCCTCACTCACCACAGACAAATCATCAGGATAAGCAGCCCCCCAATCACTCTCCATATCCACCTCACCGACACTACTATCACTCTCCACCATTGGGCCAGATCCACACTTCAAACTAGTAGCACACAGTATATAAAGACAGAGTGGGAATAGGAGCCTCCACCCCCTGATGAAGTCATCCAACGTATGATGAAACACGTTGGGGAGGAGCCTATTACATTGAATCGCCAACCGCTGTCTCCACGTGTGTCCAGATGCCGCCTTGTTTACATCTTGATCCGGGACGCTGGACTTCGGCTATGGAACGCTGAGAAGCAGCGAGTATTATATGCTTTTATAGAGGTCTATCTGGTACGCTCTTTCAGTGCACTGGCCTTTGTAATATTAAATTTCCTTTTCACCAAGTTGCGCCCCCTCTCTCTTTTCTTATTTCCATTTGTAGCACTACTACGGTTTTCAAAGGCCGGATATTTGAAGGGGAAAACGCAGGAGATCTGGTGACAGAACAAGCTTTCAAGCATTTTTGGACTATCATTATCGAACTGCCTGTGTCTAAAAATTGGGATTGAGTGAGCGCACCTTATCTTTTATCATATATATATATTATAGCTTGCTTTATTATGTAATATATCCTGTCCCATACCCCTCTTGTTCATAGCTGTATGTATATAGTGTATGTATATATATATATTCTTTTTTTTATAGCTTGCTTCAATTATGTAATAGAATGCCACCCCACCCCATAAAAAAATCTAATAAAAAAAAGTAGTATTGGAATAAAAAATGATATTCCCTTGAGAACCTTGAGAAATGAGAAGAGAAACACCCAGGACCACGACACAATAGGCGTGCACTCTGGATGTAAGTCCTGCGGTGGCTGAGAGTTGAGAGACGTGTCACTCACACAGAGATGCTGCTGCTAGAGTGGGAGGGTCGCCCAGCCCAGGTGGTATTTTAGCAACTAGCCAGCGGCCCTCCCCTTGCTGTCCTGGATCATTACTGGTCGTTACTAAGTATCGTTAAGAGGAGTTGCAGCCGGGACACACTGTGAGTAAGTCCCAGCACAGCTGTTTACATGAGGGCCGCTGGCTGGTTGCTAGGATACAAACCAGCCCTCATGTAAACTTAGTCACAGTGGGGTAGATCCAGAACTACGTGTGCCGTACGTTTATTCGCGGAGCGTATTTTCGTGCACGTAAGTTCGCCACACTCCCCTCGGCACACCCCTTGCATGGACGTATTTTGTCAAGATACGCTTCCCAAACCCTACCTTAACTTTTTCAAACGTAACCGCAGTCATACGCACACGTACGTGTGGGCTGAACGAATTTACGCAGCTAAGCTCGCCCATACTGTACACTTTAAATACAACCCCCCGCCTACTTAACGTATTTCACACGTAATTTGTAGTAACGTAAAATTGGCACGCCCACACGTAAGTATTTACGTGACACATACGTGAATGGCCCATACGTCCACAATTACGCTACGTGAATTTGCGTATTTTCTATGGTGCCCGTGCGTACTAAACTGCGATTTTACGTGTCCGCCATGCGTAAATTCGCTTCGAAGCGTTGTTCTGGATCAGGCCCAGTGTGTCCCGGCCGCAGCTCCTCTTAACGATACTTAGTAATGACCGGAGCACAGCCGTCGGGGAGAGGAGAGAGTGAGAATAGACCATGCGGGCCGGCCCTGAACCACTAATGGTGGAGCGGCCCAGCCCGCCTCTGACTGTACATTCTGGTGAAAGCTCTATGGCTGTTATATAATATCTATAATATATAATCTGTTGGAAACTTAAGGACTTCCATACTATAATTGGGGGGCAGGTGAATGAGCATGCACACTTTTCAACATGGGGTGCATCTGGATGGTATTTTGCACTTCCCATTAATTGCACGAGGTTTTTCAAATATGGCAGTTGCGTTACTTTTATGTTGCTTTTAGGAGCAAACTCAGTTTCTAGTGGTATGAGCATAAGCACTTCATGGTAATGCTGTTTATAGCTTAAATGATAAGTTTATTTATGATTGCCCACTTTTAATTGTGCTAACGCCAACATTGTGTATAGTTAGAGGGTCTGTCTTCTTTCCCAATGCCTGCCTTTATTATATTAATCATGAATTGAAGGTTATCAAACCTTGTACATTGTATAATAGGTCACAGTAATATCCTCAGTTGTGAGCGTAGACTGGTCATCTGCTCTCGGTATTATATTGTTTACATTTCAAAAATGTTGTGGATTTCAACTGCTGAAGCGCCATCATTTTTATTTTTATTTTTCAGGTGCCTAAATGACAAGGAACATCTATCTGTCCACTATTCAGCACATTCCAGGATGGTCTGGTGCTTAGATAGTCTACTTTATTTATTTAATATATCGCAATGAGTAATTTGGCTGGTGTTCTTCCCTAGTTACAGGGCTATTGATTTTGTTTTGACACACGTAATTATTGAATTTAGTATCTGCTGCATAGTAAATTTACTATGCAGCAGATACAACTTTAATTCATATTTCCTGACTGATAAAGGTTTAAACAATGATTTTACGTATTTCTTCTACACTGCATGTATTGTAGCAGCATTAGTTTAGATCAGGGGTTCTCAACTTAGAATTACTTGGAACACTGTCAGGTGGTACTTAAGGCAACCGGGAAAAGTTGTAAGGGAATACACTACCAAATGACCAAGGACATGATCAATCAAATATCTTGGGTGCTAAATGACATGTGTAGAAAATGCTCCTTAAAATCACTGTAAAAGTGTGTAAATGACAATGAAAACCCTGAAAAAATATATATGGGTCAGGGGTATCTGTCTACATGATATGCAAAGTGAAAAACATTTGGTTGAAAAGTAATATAGACAATAAAACATAATTTCTACTGGTTGACACTCAAACTGGCCGGTTAATATAATAGCAGCAACCGCTATATGAGAAAATTCAGACATTTGAAAATCACCATATCACAATAAAGGATAATTATTGAGAGTGTTGTAGACAGTCAGAAGTGCAGCCTGTATTGGAGAACAAAACTAATGGAGGGAAGGTTACCCTCTCCACTATATGATCACGCTTGAGGCTGATAGTCCTGTATCTTAAAAGGAAATGGTAGTCAGTGTATACTACAAAAACCTAAGAAACTGCTCACTGGCTTATGGGGATTCCAAAGGGATATGTAGTATAATGTGGTCTAATGTCAACATTTCAGCTGATGCGTACTGATCTGATCAAGTTTTAAGCCGTCACTAATGACAGAGTATATGATGGCTAAAACAACAGCTCGATCAATGGTGGCTAATAGTCTCGCAGTTTTCTGAGGCGGCCGCTTTCTATCCCAGTGCCGGATGTCTCGTGTTTGGTTGCCACATTGTTTCTTTCTGTCACAGGAAATAGTCAATTAGGTGATGCCCGCGCAATGCTTCTCAGGGTTTCTTATTCATATTTGGGGTGTCACTGGTACTAGTTGTGAATATCAGGGTCAATCAAGTAGCAGGTAGCGATACACGCGGTTTCACCAGAGGAAAAGAAGAGTTTAGAACTGAAGTGCAAAAGTACATTTAACAGTCTTACAGTCAATCCATGAAAGGGTCCATTGATGACATGGTTAAGTTAGGATACATAGTGTTAAGCTAAGTCTTAAGTTAAGTAAGTGGTAGTACCCGAGTCAGGGCGAGCCAGACTGACCATCGCTCGCCTTCGGGGAGCACGGGGGAATTTTCTTCCGATTTTCCTCCTTATCGGGGTGGCTGATTGGCTCTGGTTGCACCCTGGATGTTTAGGAAGTTGTTCGCCCTGATTCTTCAGGTGCCTCCTCTCCCCTTCTCTCTTTTCCCCCTTTGTCTCAGTTACCGCTGCTTAATTTCTTAATTTGCTTATAATCGGATGATTATAAGGTTTTGAGGCTGCTATGATATGTGAATTTATAATTGTGTTAAGTATTCATGTTTAATGCTAATTGGGTAGGCTCATGTTCATTTGTTTTGAAGGAGCGATCAATGGGGGTCATCAAGCCCTCATCTTCGGACACTCTTATATTCATTGGGCTCATAATTTGGTGGACCACAGAGGTGCACCCGTTGGGCTACAAGATTGGGATATAGATTGATTAGTGGTTAGAGGTATGCGATGGGACATGTTTCCACTTCTGTGCTACGACGCAATTAACCAGCGCGGTATGCCAGACATCTCAATCTACACCTCGGCGGAAAAGGGAAGGTCATGGCGGTATCAGGGCTCCATTTGCGCCATAGGCAGGACTCCTAAGAAGTTTATTAGTTCTATTACTAACTTTGTTATGGCTCTCGGCGTTCTTCATTCTTCATCCGAATATCGCACGAGGATTCATCGCTTTCAGTAGTGACGGGGTGCATCTATCTGATCAAGGCGCTGTGATTGGGGGGTTAAGGTGGCGGGCGAGGGTACTGGAGGGTACCTCGGTTTGGCGGTAGCGGAGGGGGAACAGCTTTTAATTTTGTAGCGTAAGGGGAAGGGGTTTTTGGTAAGTGGGTAGGTACACTCCTCAATATTTGCAGGAGGCCAAGCCATGCGGCGGGTACCGTGCTGCTGCCCTCGGGGGCGTGCCCTTTTAAGGGGGTTAGTGCCCATACGTGACCTACTTACCTGGGGGGGGGGCGCTTTGGACAGGGGATGCCTGTCCTGATTTATTTTTTACATCTGCTGTCCCCCTCCTGCTATTTTCGCCACCTTCTGTCTCATATCCAAATTGATAATCATTTACTATTCCAATCAATAAATTGGTGCCCCCTATTTAAAATCCACAATGTTGTCCGTGTGTTTATTTCAAGGGTTTATGGTGTGTAAGCAGTGTGTCGGCCTGGAAAGTTTATGACCATATCTTATATATACTACTAGGTAATACACACTCTATATTTATACTGTACTAGATAATGACCATATCTTATATATACTACTAGGTAATACACACTCTATATTTATACTGTACTAGATAATGACCATATCTTATATATACTACTAGGTAATACACACTCTATATTTATACTGTACTAGATAATGACCATATCTTATATATACTACTAGGTAATACACACTCTATATTTATACTGTACTAGATAATGACCAGACCATATCTATACTACTAGGTAATACACACTCTATATTTATACTGTACTAGATAATGACCATATATTATATATACTACTAGGAAATACAATACACATATTTATACTGTACTAGATAATGACCATATCTTATATATACTACTAGGTAATACACACTCTATATTTATACTGTACTAGATAATGACCATATCTTATATATACTACTAGGTAATACACACTCTATATTTATACTGTACTAGATAATGACCATATCTTATATATACTACTAGGTAATACACACTCTATATTTATACTGTACTAGATAATGACCATATCTTATATATACTACTAGGTAATACACACTCTATATTTATACTGTACTAGATAATGACCATATCTTATATATACTACTAGGTAATACACACTCTATATTTATACTGTACTAGATAATGACCATATCTTATATATACTACTAGGTAATACACACTCTATATTTATACTGTACTAGATAATGACCATATCTTATATATACTACTAGGTAATACACACTCTATATTTATACTGTACTAGATAATGACCATATCTTATATATACTACTAGGTAATACACACTCTATATTTATACTGTACTAGATAATGACCATATCTTATATATACTACTAGGTAATACACACTCTATATTTATACTGTACTAGATAATGACCATATCTTATATATACTACTAGGTAATACACACTCTATATTTATACTGTACTAGATAATGACCATATCTTATATATACTACTAGGTAATACACACTCTATATTTATACTGTACTAGATAATGACCATATCTTATATATACTACTAGGTAATACACACTCTATATTTATACTGTACTAGATAATGACCATATCTTATATATACTACTAGGTAATACACACTCTATATTTATACTGTACTAGATAATGACCATATCTTATATATACTACTAGGTAATACACACTCTATATTTATACTGTACTAGATAATGACCATATCTTATATATACTACTAGGTAATACACACTCTATATTTATACTGTACTAGATAATGACCATATCTTATATATACTACTAGGTAATACACACTCTATATTTATACTGTACTAGATAATGACCATATCTTATATATACTACTAGGTAATACACACTCTATATTTATACTGTACTAGATAATGACCATATCTTATATATACTACTAGGTAATACACACTCTATATTTATACTGTACTAGATAATGACCATATCTTATATATACTACTAGGTAATACACACTCTATATTTATACTGTACTAGATAATGACCATATCTTATATATACTACTAGGTAATACACACTCTATATTTATACTGTACTAGATAATGACCATATCTTATATATACTACTAGGTAATACACACTCTATATTTATACTGTACTAGATAATGACCATATCTTATATATACTACTAGGTAATACACACTCTATATTTATACTGTACTAGATAATGACCATATCTTATATATACTACTAGGTAATACACACTCTATATTTATACTGTACTAGATAATGACCATATCTTATATATACTACTAGGTAATACACACTCTATATTTATACTGTACTAGATAATGACCATATCTTATATATACTACTAGGTAATACACACTCTATATTTATACTGTACTAGATAATGACCATATCTTATATATACTACTAGGTAATACACACTCTATATTTATACTGTACTAGATAATGACCATATCTTATATATACTACTAGGTAATACACACTCTATATTTATACTGTACTAGATAATGACCATATCTTATATATACTACTAGGTAATACACACTCTATATTTATACTGTACTAGATAATGACCATATCTTATATATACTACTAGGTAATACACACTCTATATTTATACTGTACTAGATAATGACCATATCTTATATATACTACTAGGTAATACACACTCTATATTTATACTGTACTAGATAATGACCATATCTTATATATACTACTAGGTAATACACACTCTATATTTATACTGTACTAGATAATGACCATATCTTATATATACTACTAGGTAATACACACTCTATATTTATACTGTACTAGATAATGACCATATCTTATATATACTACTAGGTAATACACACTCTATATTTATACTGTACTAGATAATGACCATATCTTATATATACTACTAGGTAATACACACTCTATATTTATACTGTACTAGATAATGACCATATCTTATATATACTACTAGGTAATACACACTCTATATTTATACTGTACTAGATAATGACCATATCTTATATATACTACTAGGTAATACACACTCTATATTTATACTGTACTAGATAATGACCATATCTTATATATACTACTAGGTAATACACACTCTATATTTATACTGTACTAGATAATGACCATATCTTATATATACTACTAGGTAATACACACTCTATATTTATACTGTACTAGATAATGACCATATCTTATATATACTACTAGGTAATACACACTCTATATTTATACTGTACTAGATAATGACCATATCTTATATATACTACTAGGTAATACACACTCTATATTTATACTGTACTAGATAATGACCATATCTTATATATACTACTAGGTAATACACACTCTATATTTATACTGTACTAGATAATGACCATATCTTATATATACTACTAGGTAATACACACTCTATATTTATACTGTACTAGATAATGACCATATCTTATATATACTACTAGGTAATACACACTCTATATTTATACTGTACTAGATAATGACCATATCTTATATATACTACTAGGTAATACACACTCTATATTTATACTGTACTAGATAATGACCATATCTTATATATACTACTAGGTAATACACACTCTATATTTATACTGTACTAGATAATGACCATATCTTATATATACTACTAGGTAATACACACTCTATATTTATACTGTACTAGATAATGACCATATCTTATATATACTACTAGGTAATACACACTCTATATTTATACTGTACTAGATAATGACCATATCTTATATATACTACTAGGTAATACACACTCTATATTTATACTGTACTAGATATTCCTTTATATTATGTCCCTCCTGTACCTGTCACCCTCCAGGTTATACACATGTCCTCATGTTCTATTACATCTCTTCCTTTATATAATGCCTCTCCTGTACTTTTCACCCTCCAGTATATACACATGTCCTCTTGTTCTATTACACCTCTTCCTTTATATAATGTTCCCTCCTGTACCTGTCACCCTCCAGTATATACACATGTCCTCGTGTTCTATTACACCTCTTCCTTTGAAAAATGTGCCCTCCTCTGGCCAGTCACAACCCTTGATGTATGTGAAAGCTGCTATCATGTCCCCCCTCTCCCTTCTCTGCTCCAGGCTATACATGTTTAGTTCCTCTAGCCTTTCTTGTTATGATTTGTTACACAGGCCATGGAGCATTTTAGTTGCTTTTTCTTTGCACAGTCTCTTAAGTTACATAAAATAATGATTCCTAGATCCCTTTCCTCCTCAGTAGATTCTAATGTAATGCCATTAATAATATATTGAGCTTTTGTTTTTTTGTGCCCCAAGTGCATGATTTTGCATTTTTTGGCATTAAACTGCAGTTGTCACACTCTTGGCCATTCCTCCAGTCTACCTAGATCATCCCTCATTTTCTGTACCTCACCTAGTGTGTCTACCCTGTTACATATCTTTGTGTCATCTGCAAAAAGGCATATTTTCCCCTCAATGCCACAGGCAATATCACCTATAAAGATATTAAATAGCACTGGTCCAAGTACAGAACCCTGGGGTACTCCACTGGTTACCTTACCATCCCCAGAAGAGATTCCATTTACAACAACCCTCTGTTATCTATCCTGTAACCAGGATCGTATCCATGCAACTATCTTCAAGTCCAATCCCAAAGTTTCCAGCCTATTTAACAGCCTGCAATGTGGCACAGTGTGGTGGTAGTGTTACGGCATGCTGGAATTACCTGTAGCAAGAACCAGGGTGGCCATAGGAGTGAGACGGTTGTTGCTGGCCAAGTTGCAGAGTCTAGTGGAACTTCGTGTTCACTAGAGCCTCTAGAGAGTCTGGGCTGCAAGTTTAACCACAGGTCACAGCCCTTGGTGCAACCCCCTGGGAGAGTAAGAGAGAGTAGGAAGTAGGAGATAGACTGGGTCAGAAGGGACCGACCAGTAACAGACCATGATGAACAATTAACGGAGACCATGGACAAGGAGGGGTTAAATGAGACAAACAGGACAAACTGACTAACCAGGGAACTCACACACACACTCACACAGCGAGACCCCGAAGGGCTAACAGACACAAACAACCAGGGTAGGCAGGGAATGAAACAGTAGCATAAAACAGCAAGGTGGGAGAGAGGGTAATGAGACACTGAGAGGAAGCAGGTCAGGGAACAAGGCAGGAACAGAATGGGACACTCGAGAATGCTGGAAACAAGCACAAGGCAGGAGATAAAGAAAGAGGCAGGCACAGAGGCTGAAAACAGGATCTATAACCGGCGCCTGCTGGAGGGCAGAGCTGAAGTTAAACATAGGCTGCTATCCTCTGATAGGCTAGCAGCCAACAAGCCTCTAAGGGGAAGTCCCTAACCACACAGTAAGCCTATAGATGGAGGAAGACAGGAGCACATGCCTGACTGAGGCTACGGCAACGCTTCCACGTGGCTTTGTTTACCTGCCGTGACGGACATGTCGGAAGCAGGGAGAGACATGCAGCAGGAGGACAGCATGGACGAAAGGAATGAGAAGGGTAAGTAACGGTGCAGAGTGTAACAATATCTCAGAAAATGATCCACCCTGTAGGAAGTATATCTATGGAGATATTATACAGATATGAGCCTGTGAAGGTCAGTAAAGTGGGATCTAATTAGTTGATTTTTATTGTGATAAATACAAGTGGAGTGGTTTAAAACTCTTGGATATAGGAGCAGATCCAGAGTTAGGTACATCAGGACACTTACACACACAAGAGGCTTGATTTAACTGGATGTTATGTTCTAGCATAGGGCAAAATATTTGATCATTTCTAAAGATGGCTCCACCACTCTGAGGTGGCCACACCAGCTCATCGATATCAATTGTCCAATCTTGTGTGGCAAATGTACCACAGTTTGAACATAATGCTGGGATTTTAGGCATAAAAAGTATGTGAAATTGGCAATTCAAATTTTTCTCAGATTTGGGCCACAGCCAGAGATCTTTCCGCTCTTTGGTCTACTAAGTCTCTGGTATTTTGTATTCCTTTGATAACCCAACCATTAAATGGTAAGGGTGGTGGGGGGGGGGGTTCAAACCCCCTCATCAAAAATGAAATTTACACTAGATAGAATGGGATTTCCATAGTAGGTACTCAAAAGATCGGTTGGCACAAGGGAAGGTGTCACTGAAACAGGCCAGACAGCAGGCGCCGCGCTGCATCCACCATCTTAAAGGGCAGTAAACGAGGAAGGCGCTCTTCTAGGAATAGTGTGGGTGACACGGCAAGTAAACAACGCACACATAGCCAATGTATAGCTTACGCTTGGGATGGCGCGTTGTTAGAGACATACAGATCGCATTGCAGCATATAAGATGAACAATGGCCTTGTGAGTTGCGTCTTACAGGACTCGCTCTGATGAACATCCACCAACCGGGACATAACAATTCCTCCAGGAGAGGTTATTAGCCAGTTAGCTAAATTTACTTAGGTAAAGATAATATAGTAGTAGCTATAGGTTTAGGTAGCACAGTATAGGTAAAGGTGATATAGTAGTAGCTATAGGTTTAGGTAGCACAGTATATGTATACCTAGTAGTAATACATTTTTGTAAATAAACTGATAAAATGGAAAAGAGAAGAAAGCAAGAAACGTTGGTAATTAGGTATTTTTTAAAAACGAAACAATTGTGGATACTCGTGATTGTCTTGTAATTGTTGTTGTTTTAGTTTAGTTTTACTTTGTCCAAGTTAGTCGTCTATAGGAGCCTCTGAACCTTCCAAAAAACAATATGTACATACTTACCTGCCTACATAAATAATGCAATTGAATTAGTAATACATGAATTTGAACACTCGTAATATATATAACTACTATACTTGCCTAATACTGTCTATAACTCATTTCGCATGTTATTATTATACTTACCTATCTTCCTATTTTTTTGCCCCCCATGAAAAAGCTATAGCTACGCCAGTGAGTGTAGTGCCTTATAAATAAACTATAATAATAATAAAAATGTCTGCCATGCGGACATTAATAGCGGATTTTCCTTCTGATCTGCTGGGAGCTCTGATTATCTGAAATAAGCTAGCTTAAATTTACCCCCTCCATTTTCAACTTGTTGTTGCATTTTGTATAATCCTAATACTGGGGGTTTGTTGTCCCAAATGAATCTGCGAAAAGCGGAAGCTATATTTTTGTTATCTGAGCTTGTCAATATAATTGGTAATGCTTGTAATGGGTAGAGAAGCTTATTGAAACATCCTCATTTTGAGGAGGATTGCTCTACCCAGAGGGGACAACTTTTCCCATTCCTTTACTTCTCGTAAAACTTTTTCTGCGTTCAAGCTAAGGAAGATATTCCCTGGGGACGAATTATTGTCTGAGCAACTAGATATGACTGCTGCTATCGCAGTATGAATTCCCGGCACTGAATGTCGGTCATGTGTAAAGCCCAGCTGGTGTTGTGTCAGGAGATTGGGCAAAAATATTTGCAGTCTAGTAGCCATTAATTTAGTCATATTTTATAGTCTTGGTTTAGTAAGGTTATAGGATGGTAAGAAGATACCTGTTGGAGATATTTTCCTGGTTTTGGAAGAAGGATAGTGTGGGCATCGTTTAAGTCGGGGATATTGGGGTCTTCTTCATGTATAAGATGGAGTAGGGAAGTAAGGATAGGGTTAATATTAGGTTTTAGAATTTTATAAAATTCAGCTGTTAAGTTGGTAATTTATTATTGTGAAGTGAGGATATTGTTCTTCTAATCTCTTCCTCTGAAATTGGGGCATTTAGAAAATCACCCTGTTCTGCAGTTAGTTTTGGGAGTTTAGTTTCTTCCAATAATTTGTAATGCAACCCCTTGTCATCAGGATTGCCCTATAAAGCTCTGTATAATATTCTCTAAATTTGTCTGCAATAGATTTTGTAGAATCTAATCACTGGGAGATATTCTGGTCACGGATTACCAAAATGTGATGCTTTTTTCTAGGGGCATTGGTAAGATTAGCTAAAATGTTTCTGGACTTATTGACCCACCTCAGAGGCGTATCTACCCCTTGGCCAGGATGGCACCCGCCAGGGGTGCCAGCCAAAGGGGTGCGCCGCCAGGCGCTGCCATCTGTGGCTAAGAGGATAGATGTGTCACCTCACCTTAGTGTCCACCCAGCCTGTCAGTGCCGCCGCGGCTTAGAACTGCAGTAGCGTCGCGGTCCCGCGGTGGCCGAGACTTTAGAGAAATGAAGTCCCGCGATCATAGAGAAGCCTGTGACCGTGGGCCTGATCCAGACCTTTGCTCGCAGGCGATCTAATGCTGATCGCAAGCGTAAAATCGCCATAAAAAACGCACTGCGCATGTGCATAATGACAACTTCCGGTCGTACCAAAGACCTTTTCATAGCGGCGATTCGGGCGTCCGTATTGTTTGCGTATTTTCCGACGACGGAGCGTGTTTATAGTACGAAGTTAGTACAGATGCTGGAGTTAAGGAATGTAGGCGGGGGAGCCATTTAAATTGTACAGTATGGGCGTGCTTAGGCCGCTATG
>WWET01005100.1:29824-42665 GCA_011038615.1 Limnodynastes dumerilii
ATATGTGCCTCCATCTCCCCCCCTCCCATGTTCTCCCATCCATCATATGCCTCCATCTTCCCCCTAGTCCTCCCATCATATGTGCCTCCATCCCCCCCCAGTACCAGCCATCATATGCCTCCATCCCCCCCTAGTTCTCCCATCACATGGATCCAGGATCCAGCCTTCCCAGCCAGGTTTTCCCATTTTACCGTCTGTGTTCTCCTAGACTGTCAGCGGCTTAGAACTGCAGTAGCATTGCGCTCCCGTGGTGGCCGAGACTTTAGAGAAATGAAGTCCCGCGATCATAGAGAAGCATGTGACCAAGGGACTTCATTTCCCTTAAGTCTCGGCCACCGCGGGACCGCAACGCTACTGCAGTTCTAAGCCGCCGCGGCACTGACAGGCTGAGTGGACACTAAGGTGAGGTGACACATCTATCCTCTTAGCCACGGATGGCAGCGCCTAGCGGCGCCCCCCTTTGGCTGGCGCCCCTGGCGGGTGTCATCCAGGCCAAGGGGTAGATACGCCTCTGCTCCCTACCTGTAGAAATATTTAAATTAGAAGTAGACATTTACTACTAAATAGAAAATGAGATGAGATTACATAGAAAGCAGATAAGAGCCACATGGCCCATCCAGTCTGCCCAGTTGTTTATTTAAAACTATACTGACCCTAAACCCTATTTACCCTTAATTTAGTTTGAGATTTAGGATATCCTTATATTTATCCCAAGCATGTTTAAACTGTTCTACTATGTTATCCTCAACCACCTCAGATGGGAGAATATTCCACTTATCTACCACCCTTTCAGTTAAGTAATTTTGAATCTACCACCCTCCAGTTTATATTCATGCCCTTGTGTTCTATTATACCTCTTCCTCTCCCTTCTCTGCTCCAAGCTATACATGTTTAGTTCCTCTAGCGTTTCTTGGTATGTTGTGTGACACAGGCTATGGACCATTTTAGTTGCTCTTCTTTGCACAGTCTCTAATGTATTTATGTCTTTCTGGAGATATGGCCTCCAGAACTGAACACAGTATTCTAGGCGAGGGCGTACCAATGATTTATAAAGGGGCATCACTACTTCTCTCTTTCTGCTACTAATTCCTCTCCCTATGCAACCAAGCATCTGACTTGCCTTTCTCATTGCTTTGTTACATTGCTTTAAGTCACTGGAAATAATGACTCCTAGATCCCTTTCCTCCTCAGATTATGTACCTATATATGCTATATATATACCTATATATATGCACGTACATTTTTTTTACCTCTATATATTCTTGTTATCCCAAGCACCCCCAAATAAGAGCATAACATACTGCACTGAGAAATGCCATGTTAAGAGTGATGTAAATAGAAAAAGTACAATATTCAAATGGATAAGTCTAAAAGTTACACTGCTCTTTTCAAACTCCTTTTTCAAGTTTTCCTCCAGAACACAGAAACGCTTGTCTCCCAGAAAGGGGACAGAACCAAAACAAATTGAAACCTTATCTAAACTTAATGTAGTAGCTTAGTCTGATATTCAATCCAGAAGATAAAATCTTATCTAGTTACTTTGGGTTAGTGCTGGGGACGACCTTCTATGCAGATCATCTCTTCATGACATCTGATCCAAAAACTGTCTAGCCCTTTTGACATCAGTGAAAACATAATCATTTCCTTCAAGGGTTATCCGTAGTTTTGATGGAAACAGCAATGCAATACAGACAGAGCTTCAAATAGAAATTTACAAACCAGTTCGAATGCGCTGCACTGTTGGGAAACCTGTGCAGAGAAATCCTGGAAGATCATCACCTTATAGGAACAAACTATGAGAGAACTCAACTTACGATAGGCTCTCAAAATTGCCTCTTTATCGTGAAAATTAAGCTTTTGCTATTACTGCCCCTGGTCTGTCTTGGTCTATATTATGTTCTGGGCCTAGGTGATAAGCACTCTTTACTATAACCTTGCCCATGTCACTCTGTACACGTAATGCCCCTACCTAATCATTTTGCAAAAACTCAACAAGATTCGGTCCTTTAATAGATTTAGGTATCTCAACGAATCTTAGGTTGCTTGCCTATGGCGATTCTCCAGAACATCTCCTTTTTCTAGAAGAATGCAATAGTTTTTTGTTGTGACATAACAGTATTTTAAGTGGATACAGTGACATAATCTACATCACTTACATGCTGTTCTAAATTAGTGACTCTTTTTCAGTTGCATCAAAATGTGGCATATAAGAGGCAATGTTAGCTGCATAGCCTCTTATTTTTGATCGATAAGAGGCATAATAATTAAAGACATCTCCGGCGTTGCATATGTAGCTGTAGGAGCAGATAATAAAATAGGAGTTGATGATGGGGGGCTATCTGGGCCAGAATTACCCAAGTTAGGAGGGGGGAGATAATGATTTTGATTTGTGGTTACAAGCAGGAGTTTGGGTAATTCGACTTTTGCCCATTTTCACACTAGTGGAGTGATCCAATAACTTTTTCATTACAATTAAATGACAAATAGTTCAAATAGGGTGGTATGTCCCCTCTTAGCTCAACCTCAAGTAGTATCTGCTTAACACATTAGACAGATCAAGTCAGAATTCATCTGATCACAAAAGAAAAGTGACCTTTGGAAACTTCCAACTAATCCAGTAATACCTTGGAACCACATACTGTGCAATCGTTTAAATGATAAACTAGATAGGAGATAGGGAAGTCCCATAGTAAAATAAAAGATACCAAATGGTTTAACCTGACTGCTTTTCATTTTTTGGTTTTCTAAGCATTAGTTTTCAAAGCATTTTGGAGTTGTAACTGGAGTTTCAACTGGATTTGGGCCCATTTAAATTATTTTTTTATAATGTATATTGTCTCGGGATTTGAGTCTGTCACAGCCATACTCTCTGAATTTGTGGAAATACATATTAAAAAGTATGTCTCACAGTTAGAGTCATATATTAAGAACTCTACACAAGCGTTAGAACTAGTGTCAGAAATAAATTGGGAGCCCTCATTTAATTTGTGTACAATCGATGTAGAGGCTCAATATGCCTTGATACCACATGAACAGGGCCTATCACATTAAAATGTCCTAGAAGGGGATGCCCTCATATCAAGGGATTTGGTGGATTTTATTATCTCCTGTACTAATATTGCACTTAAAAAAAATAATTTCACCTTCTTGGATGCAATGTACCTTCAGGTTAAGGGCACCACGATGGGCACAATTTTCACTCCCAGCTTTGCGAATATCTATTTTAGAAGCTGGGAGCAGAATTGTGTCCATACTCAGGAGGCGAGCACCCTTATTAATTCTATAAACATTATATCGATGACATTCTGCTGATATGGATTAGCTAGCAGGATCAATGTGAATTATTTGTGGAAAAATCTAAATATTAAAAATGATGGTTTAAGATTCACCTCTAAGTTTGGAGGAACCCAGATCAAATTCCTAGTCTTAATGTTTAAATCTTTAAAGATGCAGATTTGGAAATATCAACTTGCACCTATTTCAAAGAAGTAGATAGCAATAGTTAGAATATGGAAGTTGTCAGTTTAAAAAATGGAAGGACAACATACCTTTCTCTCAATTCATTGCCTATGTCGAAACTTCTCCACTATGAAGAAATTCCTAGAGCAGTCTTGGGTTTTAAAATCTAGGCTTTTAGAAATAAATTATCCAGAGGCACATATTCAAGAAGAGCTAAAAATGGATAGACCATCTTTTCTTATGTATAAAGCTTATGCTGTACTTATGTACAACTCAGCTGATACAATCGCCCATGGCGGTGTTTTGCAGTGCACCAAGAGTCCACTTATTACTGCTATTTCAGGACTCTTATGAACAAGCAGGTTTGATAGTCATACCTCATAAACTGAGGTTTTTTCAACAACTCTCACCCTTATCCATTCTGCTGTATTCCATAAGGGTTATGAGTATAAGCGGGACAAGCCATATGAGACATTGGAAGTACATCATTATACAACTGTGGACATTGTTGCAATACTTTGGGGATCTATTACAGGTTCAGCGAATTCATCACGTCCAATCCTTACATATAACAACTTCCTTTCAGTCTGCCAATTTGTTTATTCAAAATTATACTGACCCTAGACCCTCAATTTAGTTTACAATTTAGGATACCCTTATATTTATCCCAAGCATGTTTACACTGTTCTACTGTATTGGCCTCAACCACCTCAGATGGGAGAATATTCCAATATCTATCACCCTTTCAGTGAAGTAATTTTTCTGCACATTTCCTCTGAATCTACCATCCAGATGTGCTAGCACCTTATTACCACAGTTTGCTCCATTTCCTTTTCGATCAAACAGTACTACTTGAATATATATCTTAACAATGATTTATTAAATCCCATTGTGGACTTAGTGCTATATACCTTTGTGTGATATATTACATATGGCCAATTGAAATTTTAATGGTTCTATATCATTGTGATATTTATTACATTTTATTTTGTCATATCCTGTCAAGACTCATATACATTTTTTGGTGACTCTAGTGCACCTTTAAACAATTTTATTATTTTACATATATATTTATGGAGAAAGCAAAAGGGATATGATTCTATAACTAAAAACACTTTAAACACTATGCAGATTTAAAAAAATGATATTGATCAAGGCTTTTTTATTATTTGGCTCATACACGTGTTGAGACCTTAAACAAGTTCTGTGGTATGTGGGTATTACTACGATGTGCCAGTGCTGTGCCACTTTTGTGTTTGTATTCCAGAGATGATTGACTCAAACAAAATAAAGAATAAAATAAACAAGAACATAAATAATGACAATATAAGTGTAGTATTAATACAGCAATATGGCACCTTGTAAAGAAAAAATGAAAGTGTGATGTGTAGAACTTCTTTAGGGGGTAAAAACAGATTATATGGCAAGTATAGCTTTGCTGTCTTTAACAGGTTCCAGTTTCAATTAGTGAAGTTAATTTATAGTGTCCTTAGCTATTAGCACAGGATGAGACTAATTACATGAAGCTCTATACAATACATTACTTAGGCATATGTCAGCAAAAGTATCCTGTGTTTTATTACCAGCAAATAAATGAATAAGTAAATAAATATATAGTGGTTACACCAGAGCAAAATGTATATTCATGCTGTTTCTATATAATACAATATAAAGAGATGACTAAAGCAAGTTAAAGATTTGGTAGGTATGAGGTAGTTTAATAGTATAAAAAGGAGTGGCATTTCTGTGTTATATAGGTATTAAGCTTAATATGGTGAATCAATGCTGGTTGCAAAATAAATGAATAGCAGTTACAGTATATACTTATAGTTTAATGTTTCCTATATATTTCAGTTTGAAAGGGCATTGCAGCATATATATCACTGACATACTGGTACAATTCATGAAGTCCTTAACAGTAACTTTTCCTTTATCAATTGGTGTTTTTTTTATGTTGACTGGTCATATATCTACAGGTAATGCAGTGTCAACACTTGTAGTAGCCTTTAGCCTTCTGTTCCCTTATTTCTCTTCCTTTCCAGACAAACACAAAAGTGGCACAACACTGAAACTGCTTCTTACCTTACTGGATGATTACATTATCTGGCATCTTAGTGATACCCACATAACACAGAACTTGTTTAAGGGCTCAACACACCTATGAGACTATATTAAAGATGTTGCCCTGATCAATATCAAAACATTTTCCATCTACACTAGTGTTTAAATTGTTTTTAGTGCTAAAATTACACCCCTTTTGCTTTCTCCATAAATATATATGTAAAGTTCAATGAAAAACAGACTGGGATAGCATTGTAAATGAGGTTCTGAGGCAGCTATAAGTGGTTCCAAATGGTTCTGCATTTGAAAGGACACAGATCTATGTGGAGAAGCTATGGTAGGTTTCTGACACATCCAAAACTCTGCACAAGAAACAAGGGGGCACACTCTCCTCTTCCATATGGACTTTAAGATTTCTGTGCAGATATATAATGTGCTTTGAGATCTGGGTCAAGCTCAAAGTAATTTGTTTTTCAACAATTAATAAATCCCACAAATACTAAACATTATTAAAGGTATAGTTATGACAACTCAGCTTTTTCATATTTTGGTTTATCACTTAATATTATTTAATAAATTGTGGCCTCATTGCAAAATAACATTGTTTTCTTCAACATATTAAAAGTTATATTTTATATGAATATCTGCTAGTGTCCCTCTTTTTCTACATTTCAAAAAAAATTACAAACCCCCTACATTATATTAAATCTTCAGATATTACAAACACAGATTACCATAATACTCAACTGACAACATTTTGACATTTTAATATTTTGACTGTCGACATTCTGACATTTTGATTGGTAATATTTCATATCAGATTCCTATGCAGACATGTGTACCAAGATGAAATAAAAAAAAAAAAATATTTGAAGAATATAATAACACAGATGTATACATAATAAGATAGATACATAATAAGACAGATACATCATTTAACTTTGATATAGGTAACTGTAATTTTTATCTTGTCGGGATGAGGTTAAAACTGTATAATAATCTTGGAACGTGCAGAAACAACTTATGTAGTGAAGCATAGAGAATTAAAAGCTTAAATAAATAAATAAATAATAAATAAATCTCATGCTATAAGTTAAAGATATAAATATATTTCTATGATAAAGCTATGAAATAGTTTGCATGTGATAAGAGAATGTGGAAAATATGACACTTCACAACATCAAAGACATTACTTAACTTGATTAAAATTTCTCTAGTAAATTTCTTTTATTGGTAATATTAGGTTTAAGAAGAATATTGTAACATTTTGGAAAAAATATGCAGCTGAGTATTCCAATACTTGAAGCCAATATTGCGAATGTCTCTACAATAACTATATCTTTCCCCTTGCTGCTCAGATAGGCAGGTATGACACAGACCCAAACACTGCAGAACAACAACATGCTGAAGGTGATGTATTTGGCTTCATTAAATATGTCCGGCAATGTCCTGACCATGAAGGCAAGAGCAAAACTCATAGCTGCCAGAAGACCCATGTAAGCCAACATAATATAAAAGGCAAGTATAGAACCCTCATTACATTGTACGATTATCATGCCAGGAAAAGAATCTCTGTCATACTCCTGGAAAGGAGGAGATACTGACAACCAGATAGCACAAGTGAGAACTTGCACAAATGAACAGATCATCACCACAGAAATCGGCAATTTAACCCCCAGCCATTTCTTCCATAAGCTCCCAGGTCTGGTGGCTTTAAAAGCAATGTAAACCATGATAGTCTTGGCCAGAATAGAAGACATAGCAACGGTGAACATTATTCCAAATGAAATTTGGCGTAACATGCAGGTGATGTCCTCTGGACGACCCATAAAGAGATACACACAGAGTAAACTCAACTTTAGAGAGACGAGGAGAATAAAGCTGAGGTTTCTATTATTGGCTTTTACTATTGGAGTGTCACGGAAGGAGACAAATATTCCAATTATAAAGGAAGTTACAATGGAAAACAGTCCAGATATTAAAGAAATAACAAATGCAATTATATCCTCCTTATATGACAGAAATTCTACTATTCTAGGAACACATTTATCTGTCTTTTTATTTGGCCAATCATCATCCTTGCATTTCTGGCAGTTTTCACTGTCTAAAAGATACAGTTAACAAAATAATTTAATATTCTTATAACACATCTTCTAATTTAAAATGTATACAATGCTTGACATCATGTGTTTGTTATCTATCATAAACCGTATGTAGAAGAACCTTCTTTTAAGGAGGATATTGTTCTGATCATTAATGGTTATATAAATTCTACATATACCAGATATATAACAGCATACTGATTTTTATATTGATAGATCAAAATAGGATTGAGCACCAGACAGAACATAGCCCAGCATAGACCCCATAACATTTTTTTATATCTAATAATTGAATAGTTAGTAGAGAATTACAAAAATATCTATTGTTAAAACAAGCTAAATATTTTTAGAACCTAGGATGTCCCAAGTAAATCCCTCCTTCCTCTCTCCTGTGCCTTACATGGGTCATGTTTGCTAATGACTTTCAGTAAAAAAAAAACACAGCACAATATTCACCAGAAACATTCGAGATTTCTCCTTCTGAACACGGGATACAGTCATAGCAGCATGTGGGATAACCTCTCTTCAGGGCCTTTCTGGTTCCTGGAAGACAGACTGAAGAACACAGACCACCTGGAATCTGTTAGTTACAAAAATTGGAAGGTTATTATACATTTATTGTACTCTTATGATCTATGTTAGGTTTGATTATAATTTTAAATATGCAAAATAATGTTTTGCATTATTGCTTCTTATTTTTCTTATGTCTTATTTTTAAATGGGATATATTGATGTTATTTGCGTTAACATGCTAATTAAACAAAAAAAGTTTTTGAGAGTGATTTTAAAAAGAAAATGACAATAATAATTGTAATTATATGTGCAGAATCGGTATCTGAGTCTGTATTATATAAATTAGATGGTATATGGTCTGTGAAGCAATCTCAAGCAATAAACCTTGGAATATTTTCCATTATTACCTCAGTGACCTCAAAAATTGGTCCCTGCAGGGTTTTTGAATCTAATGTTAGAAAAAACCTGCTGCAATGAAGAGCTTGAAGCATGTAACCAAATATTTGTAATGGTTACTACTGATGGTAAAAGCAGACTTCCAATTATCACTCATCCATATTTAAGGTAATTTTTATCTTTCCTATAAAAAGAACAGTTCCCTTTAATTTGGTCAACTGGCTCTGAAATAATGAACAGTTACTTTTTTTATTTTTATTTAGATCTTTGTAGTCAATATAAAAATACAATCCACAATACTGTAGCTTATAAAGATGACGTCTTTCATTATACTAAAAGTGCACGCTCTGATAAGACTCGTCTTAAAGGGAAAACTATTTTCCATAGTATTTCCCTTTAGAAAGTCTGGAATCAGACGTAAGCGCACATCAGACTACAAAACGCATCTGGAATATAATAATGGAACTTTAATTAAAACATTAACTGAATAGCGACCTGGTGAAGGAAATGTAAATGTGACTTCTTATTCACTCCCCTAGACACTCACCTCAGTCGTACATATTTTTGCCATTTTACGCTTACCAAACCCAACCTTAACTTTGCACAGCGTAACTGCTGTCGGCCGTAGTGGCTGCATGTAGTTACACATCTAAACACGCCAATACTGTACAATTTAAATGCCTCACCCCGCCTCCAAAATGTAATTATGGGTGTTGTATGTCTGGCATGCCCCTTCGTCCATAATTAAGCTGGTGATCATATGCTCGTAAGTTTCTTCCTTTTATGGGTCATAACATCTGCCGCCAGATGTGCAGACCATGCGAAACAACGTTTTTATGACGAACGTAAATACACTAGCAGTCTTAGCTTTGGATATGGCCCTAAAATAACATAGTTGATGAGTCCATCAAGTTCAACCTATTATGGATTTCCTGTGATCCCTGTCTTAGAATTAAATTTGATCCAGATGAAGCAACCTCCGATCTGTTGCAATATGAAACAAAATCCATCTGACCTTAAATGATAGTCCTATTTCTCCCTGGATCCACTACTAGCCTTCATTTTAATTAATGGTCATTCTATATAATTAACGGTCCTAGTATCCATGGATGCCCTGCTAAAACTTTGTCTATTCCGTTGTTAAACATATCAAGGGAATCTACCAACACAATCTTTCCTGGCAGTGAATTCCATATGTAGACTGCCCTTACTGTAAAGAATCCTTTCCTTTACTGGTTGTGAAACTCACTCTCCTCTAACCTTAGTGTATGACCCCATGTCCTGTGAACAGTCCTTGGGATAAAAAATTCCCATGAAAGTTCTTTGTATAGATATATAGTAATCATATCTCCTCTTACACACCTTTTTTTCTAATGTAAAAATGTCTAAACTGGCTAGCTTTTCCTCATAGCTTAATCACTCCATACATTTTATAAATTTAGTTGCCCTTCTCTGAAACCTTTATTATTTATTGAGCGCTCACTAGAGTCCCCTAATGTCTGTGACATCATCTTTCCTATAAAAAGGGTCCCCCTAGCGACAGCCCAGTCATTAGCAGCGGGGACACCAAGGAAGCAGAAGGGGTGCATCATCAAAAGGGCCAGAAGAGGCCAAAGACCCAATGCCAGCACCGGATGACCTTCTGCAAGCAAGCTGACAAGATCCTACAAGCAACTTTGAAAGAAGATCTGCAGAAGAAGATTAAAATCCAAGCAAGTCATCCCAAGACAGATAACTGCTAAACGGTGAGTCGCAACCTTTTTTCTTTCCATTACACTTACATTATACACTTTAGGGGACATTTTGTAACGGTGGCCACTTTAGTAAGCTAGCGACACACTGAGGGATATTTTCTACACATTTTAGTCAGAGGTATCATGTAGGGTTAGGTCATTTAATATTGCAAGGGTTATGTGTGTACTTTTTTACTTTTTACACGGACACTTTACATATTTGCAGGGCCACTAATATAAGGATTAGCATGGCAAAAAACACATGGCCATTGGGCTGGATCCAGATCTTGTTAAGTGCATGAACTTAGTTACTCCTGGGCTAAACTATGTTAATTTCAGGGGGAGCCAAGTTAATTGTATTCTTTGCATGCAGGGATATATCTTTGAATTGCTTACTGCACACAGATACTGGCCAGCTTTACTATCACACTGTTATTTAGACTTGGGATAGGAAACATCACCTCTCAACACAACACCTGTTTGCAACAGATGAAATATGACTCCCCTGAAATCAACATGGTTTAGGGCGACAAGGAAAGAACTACCCGGGGACTGATAGGGAGAAAATCAGCAGCTAGTAACTAACCTAAGCAATCAGATTTCTACACTTACTTCCAAACTTGGACTCTCAGGAAACTCGGAAAGTGCAGGAGAAGTGCAGGAGAAGGTTCATGCATCGCCCGAGTTTTATTTTCAATGAACTCTGTCCACCTATACCAAAGCATCCGAGGAGAAGTAGGTTTAGAGGAGTAAGGAAGATCAAGCGTCTCCATCTCGTGGCAGAAGGAGACCTTTGCAATAACTTTATTGATAGAGGGGATAGTTTGGGACTTCCAATACTGACCAATTTGGGTTTTAGCCGCCATTAGGATATGACCAATAATGTACGTGCAATCCGATGTGAAGTTGGTAGGGTATAAGTGCAGCAATGCTATTTGCGGCGACAGTGAAATCTCAATGTTACAGACCTCTCTAATTAAGGTAGCTATCTCCTCCCAAAATGGCCGAATCAAGGGACACCCCCAGAATATATGGAATATGTCTCCAATCTCTCCACATTGACGCCAGCAATGTCTAGATTGGTCGGGCCATATTTTATGGAGACGAGCTGGTGTGAGATAAAGGCGATGCAGTAACTTAAGCTGCCTTTCCGAGTGGTCTATACATTTAGATATTTTAAAATAGAGCGTAAAGATCTGTTCCCATTGAGCAGGTGAGAACGTAGTCTGGCAGTCATGCTCCCAAGCTAACTGAGCCCGAGATTTGGGAGGTGAATTATCTATGACTAGTGTTGTGTACCAGAAAGTTATATTGTGCTTGGATAAAGGCGCGGTCAATTTAGAGAGAAAAGGCTCAGGCGGCATCGAAATTTGGCAACCCCTACGACTAATTGAATTCCACCAATGAGAAATTTGCAAATATCTATAATGTTCTGTATTTGGGAGGTTAAATTTAGATTGTAAATGAGAAAAGGGGAAGAGGCCATTTGGTTGCGCTATTTGGTCTATCGTGGTAATGCCATGCGCTGTCCAGTTCGCAAAGTTAGGGAATGAGGAATTAGGTGGGCTAGAGCTCTAATAGAGATGTTAGCAGAGGGTAGGGAAAACAGTCTGTTCGCCACGACACAGTTATCCCAAACCTTTAGGCTATGCGAAACACTCGATAATGAGGGGAAGCCGGATGGCCTCAGAGGTTGGGGCGTCCACAGTAAGTCCGGAAGAGGATAATAAAGATTGACACCTCGTTCCAAGTCCACCCAGACCTTCACCCCTGGGGGAAAAGTCCAATCCCTTATCTGGGCTAAAATACATGCCTGCTGATAACCGACCAAATTGGGTAATAGAACACCTCCTGCCCTTCGAGGGAGAATCATCCGAGAGCTAGCTACCCTGGGAGGACGATTACGCCAAACGTAGGAGGTCATGAGGGTATGTAATTTGTTAATATGACTGGCAGGGGGAGAGTAAGGTATGGTCCTGAAGAAATATAATATCTTGGGAAGTAACATCATCTTGAAGGCGGCTATACGACCTAACCAAGAGATCTCGTACTGCATCCAGCCTTTGGTTAGTTGAGAAAGGTGGTTGAATAGGGGCACATAATTGCAATCAAAGATCATAGAAGATTTGGCAGGGATAGCAATTCCGAGATAGGAAAGCGCATCTCTCTTCCACACATATGGAAACGACACCTGAAGTTGTTTTAAAAGCTTGGGAGAAATATTGATAGGAAGGGCTTCTGTTTTGGAGGTTTATTAACCCATTCTTATCTGTGACCTCAGGGAATGTATAAACTGTTTGTGTTATACTTTGCATTCACAATACGGAGTTTCTGTAGTTACAGTAGTGTGTTATGTAGTTATTATATGTTATATGTAGGGTGTAATGTGTGATGTGTGTTATACTTTGCATTTACCATATGGAGTTTCTGTAGCTGTAGTTACAGTAGTGTGCTATGCAATTATTATATGCTATATGTAGGGTGTAATGTGTGATGTGTGTTATATTTAAGGTAAGCCTGATTACAGGATATTGATGAGGGGGGGGGGGGTGTAGCTGCATTGATCCATTTATTCCC
>WWET01005100.1:47904-60739 GCA_011038615.1 Limnodynastes dumerilii
ATTAAGTTAAGCATGGTGGTGGTAGTGTCATGTGGCCTTATCCAGACCTACGCCAATGCGCTGTGCTTACTAAAGCACAGCGTATCGGCGTTTACTTACCCTGACACTCCCCCTGTGCGGGCGTATAGCTTGGCCGCTTAGCACGCCCTCCTACCCTCATTTAACTAAACCTCCCCCCCACCCACCTACACTAACCTGAACGTAGGGACGCTGGAGGACGTCCCCTCCAGCGTCTTTACGGCGCTGCTACGGACGCCTGATCCAGGATCGGGCGTTGACGTAGCAACGCCGGGCAACATCTTCCCGGCGCATGCGTCCTAGCGGCGGCGGGCGTTATTCTGGATCAGGCCCAATAACTGTCCAGGAAGAGCAGTTCAGGGCTGGTCTTTTTTCACCTCATAAAGTTGTTGGTTTTTATCCCTTCTTATTTTCACTCACTTTGTGTTTAAATTGAAATGTATTTAAACCATGTTTTCCTCCATATAAATTTAAAGCCATACTGACATCATGTAAAGCTTGTGCCATACTGAGAACTGCAATATACACTCGGTAGATGACTGGATCTCTGGAATTATTAAAAAATTGTTTTCCATTTTCATTCCCTGTACAGTTATAGAGACTTAACTGTAGTAAATGTGAAATTATATAATTTTTAAGAAGATTTTTTGATAAACATCTAAAGTAATACATCCAGATTTCTTCCAGTATTGTGTCTGTAGGATGGGTAGATGGATAAATACATAATTGTTCCTGCAATGCAGCATTATACTGAAAGTTATGGGAAAATGCCAAACTGTTATCAAATATTTGTTTCATGCCATAAAACATAGAATCTCTTAAATGTGACCATGATGCTGGACGTATAATTGTTGTGTTACTGAGAAAATCAGCAGCATTGCGCAGAAACTGAGCAAATTCATTATGATAAGTTCCACAAATAATGACAATCTCAGTAGATAAAGTCTTCAGCTGGAGAGGAATGATATTATAAGATGTCTGAGAAACTTTTATTTTAAATTCAACACAGATTCCATACTTATTAAATAGTTTGCTCAGATGTTCCAGCTCCCGGTTTCCAGCATCATCATCTGATGTGATGATTCCGACCCAGTTCCAGCCAAAACTCCTCAATAACTTTGCAATGGCCGCATGTTGTATCTGGTCATTCTGAACTGTGCGGAAGAAGTTTGGATACTGAGTACGATCACTGAGCAGCGGGTCTCTCGCTCCATAGCTGATCTAGACATGTCACAATCCAAACGTTACAGAATTCCTTTTATTAATAACAATATCTAAACATATAAAAGCCCTTCTGCTCCTCATCGCTATATGGATGTGCAGTAGTGTCCACTATGTAACACTGCTACTGCGCATGTGCATGCAGTTGGAGTAGAATAATTGCTGCCGGTGTGCCCCACACACCCTCCTTTCCTTCATTGTACCCACCCACCACCTGCCAGATTACAGCTCGCCCACTGCTTGCCCACATCCCTCACTGAGACTGTCCGAAAGTGTAAAGCATGAACACCATCTACTTTCTGTAACGTAATATGGCAATGGTAGGTCCCTCTGATATATAGGAAAGACCCACTGGCACCATCATGC
Source organism: Limnodynastes dumerilii (assembly GCA_011038615.1). NCBI lineage: Eukaryota > Metazoa > Chordata > Amphibia > Anura > Limnodynastidae > Limnodynastes > Limnodynastes dumerilii. The sequence continues at coordinate 49,510 of WWET01005100.1, forward strand.
ATGTGGCAGAAGGGTGTTAAATGTAGAGGTAAGGTGCTAAATGTGGAGATGTCAGCAGCAGGTCCCTCTTCCACTACCTAGCAGCAGGGACAGATAGCGAAGTGCAGCCATCTTGAAAATACTGCGAGCTGAGGAAAACTTTTATTTTATTTTATGTGTTTTTATTGAAGTATAACAACATCAGAAGAATTGTACATACAGCTTGATGACAGAATATTACAACTATTACATTACCATAGGCATGGAAATAGGTACAATATAAAGATTTGAACATAACAGAAACCGTTCCCATGAAAGTCTCTTAGTTGGATCTAAGGTTGTTATAGCATTTACATAGGGTAGAATAGGATGGGAAAGGATTGGGGGGGGGGTGTCTCAGGGCCCAGAGCTTTAGACCCAGGTCTCAGCCTAACTACTACCTTCTATCAATGGTCATGTAGGGGTTCGTCAAGGGTTTGAGGGAAGCCTCCAATCTTAGTGGCTGTGCATTATTGTCTTATACGTCTCCTTAGTCTTGAATTTGAGCTAATAAAACCATGTGTCCCTACGTTTCTCGTAAGTTTGGTTAATATTGGATTGTAACATGGATGCGTAGAAGTCGATTTTTTTTGTACCAACTCCGTATTGTGGGAGGGGAGGTGGAACGCCAGAGAGCAGGGATCACCGCTTTGGCAGCTAGGTTTAGGAAACTCAAAAGCGAACCTTTAAATGAGGAGAGTGGCACCGGGGACCAATTTAAAAGCCAAAATAGAGGGTCATCGGGGACCGGCTGTCCTAAGATATACCCCGCCAGCCTGACCACCGAGCTCCAGAAGCTCCGCAGAGAGCACTCCCACCAAATATGATAGCAGCCCCCCTCTCCATCCCACACTGCCAACACAAATCACCCAGGGTCGGGTACATTTTGGAAAGTGTTACTGGGCAGCGGTACCATCTGCTCAGTAGCTTATAGTTCCGTTCAATCGAATCGGTGGTGCCGATACAGGTAAGGGAACGTTGGAAAATTTCCTTCCACTTCTTTGTATCGATAGATTGTCGGAGGTTCTGCTCCCACCCCTGTGTGAACGATGGCGGCATGGGTATGGTCTCTCTCAGGAGTTGCTTACAAAAGCGTGAAGTTGTATGCAATGGTCTCTCCGTTGATTGGCATAATAATTCAAAAGGGGATTTAGGGCAAGAAAGTGCCGAGCGACACGCTGAGCTTTGGATAAAGTGTCGGAGTTGTAAGTATACCCAGAACTCGGATTGAGGTCATGCATATTGCTCTCACAGAGAATCAAAGGTGCAGATCTTTTCGCTCTGGATCAACTGGCCTATCCTGAACAATCCTACTGACCGCAGCTTAGTGCAGATGGAGCCAATCCCGGGGTAAATTGGGGGTTTGCAATAAAGGATTGTAGTGCAGAAGGGGAAGGGGCAATCCCCAGTAACTTTCTTAGTTTGCTCCAGGCCCTCAATGTTGGTGTTATTGTGGGGTGATCCAATTTTGGCAAGGGGGTTGTCCACGGGGCAATTGCTGCCGGGAAACCTAGTGACTCAGACTCTATATTAATCTAATGTTTTGAAGCTGGGCTTATGGACCAGTCAAGGATTATATTTAGCACAGAGGCCTGATAATATAATATAATGTGAGGGAGTTGAAGCCCTCCATCTTGTTTCTCTAGACTCAATGTTTCTAACTTTAGTCTAAGTCTCCGGCCATTCCAGATGAAATTTCTAATCATAATCTGGATATCGGTGAACCACTGGTTTGGGATCTGAACTGGGAGTGTTTGCAGATAGTACAGGATCTTTGGGAGCGTCATCATTTTAATAATACTAATTCGGCCTACCAAGGAGAACCGACCAGTGGCGCAGCTCAGCCTGCAATTTATGAAGAAGCGGGATAAAATTCAAAGAGAAAATTGATTCACTACGGGAGGATATCAGCACCCCCAAATATTGTATGTGGGAGTCATGCCATCTAAATGCAAAGGCGTTATGGATATTCCCTACCAGCTCGGGGCTACAGGTCAAGCTCAGAGTAACAGACTTTAAATAGTTGATTTTAAAATTGGTAAGCTCCCCGTAGAGATGGAACTCTCTTTAAATAAAGGACAGTAGTGGAGCAAGGGAGAAATGTATGTATTTATTTATCTTAGGATTGCAACAGTTTTGAGGTTGCTTTATATGGATTAACTTCAAATATAAAGATAGGGATCGCAGGAGATCCAAAATAGGTTGAACTTGATGGACTGTTGTCTTTTTTCAACCTCATCAACTATGTAACTATGTAACTCCTCGACTATGTTTGGTAGCGAGACCACCGGTTTTGTGAGGGTTGCAAGAAGGTCATCCGCAAAGAGTGCCAACTTATACTCACCCCTACCCACTTGTATCCCCGATATGTCAGGATTCATTCTAATCACCCTTGCTAATGCCTCCATACACAGGACAAAGAGAAGCGGAGACAGAGGACACCCCTGTGGCGTGCCATTATTAATGTGTATCGTGGGTGAGAGCGTACCATTAATTTTGATTTGAGCAGTGGGAGAGGAATACAGAGCTAATATCTTGGACCCATTTTGAGATACTCTAGGGTGGTGGACAAGAAGGTCCAGTCCACCCTATCAAATGCTTTCTCTGCATCCGTAGACAGTAATATGGCAGTACTATCTTTCACTCTTACATGGTAGATTAATGCCAGTAATTTTGATGTGTTGTCTCTTGCCTCTCTACCTAGGGTGAATCCTACTTGGTCACTATGTATCAGGGCTGGCAGCAAGAGCTTAAGGCGATTAGCTAACATTTTCGCGTAGAGCTTTATGTCGATGTTTAACAATGAGATGGGGACATTTATTTTAAATTCAACACAGATTCCATACTTATTAAATGTTTTGCTCAGATGTTCCAGTTCCCGGTTTTCAGCATCATCATCTGAAGTGATGATTCCGACCCAGTTCCACCCAAAACTCCTCAATAACATTGGAATGGCCACATGTTGTATCTGGTCATTCTGAACTGTGCGGAAGAAGTTTGGATACTGAGTGCGATCACTGAGCAGCGGGTCTCTTGCTCCATATGGGGGGCTACAGACACATGATGGAAATACTGGGGATGCTGGAGACACATGATGGGGAATACTGAGGGACTGGAGAGACATAATGGGGATAATGGGGGACTAGAGACACATGACAGGGAATATTGGGGGCGGCTGAAGACACATGATGAGAATATAGGGGGGGGGGGCTGAAAACACATGATGGGGAATACTGGAGGGATGGAGACACATGGTGAAGGATACTAGGGGCTGGAGACACATGATGGGGGGATATTGGAGGGATTGAGACAAATGATGGGGATACAGTTAACTGGAGAGACATGATGGGGAATACTGGGAGCTCGATACACATGGAGAATACTGGGGGACTGGAGGCACATGATGGAGAAGACTGGGAATTGTATCACATGATGAGTAATATTTTCCCTTCATTTTGATGGGCCTTTGACTAGTATTAGAGACTTAAAATATTGAAAACTTTAAGTACTTTCTCATGAATAATAATTTATTCTAAATAAGTTTCTAAATAAAGTTAAGTTAATAAATTAATCACCATGATTGATTTTTATTTGCCTAATTTTTACTGTGTTACATAGTTACATAAAAAACAGGGTTCATATTTTTGTAGCACGTTTTATACTTTGGACCTGATTCAGAGACTGAAGATAAGAACTTAAAGTTACTACTGGGCTAAAACATGTTGATTTCAGGGGAGTCAAATTTCATTTGTTGCAACAGTATTATAGTTAAAAGGTGATATTTCCCAGCTGAAGTCTAATTAGCAGTTTAAAAGTGAAGCTGATCAGTATCTGTGTGCAATAAGTAAAAGCAAAGCATTCTCCCTGCATGCATAGAATAAAATTACCCTGACTCCCCCTAAAATCAACATGGTTTTGCCCAGGTGTAACTTTAAGTTCTTATTTTCAGCCTCTGAATCAGGCCCTTTGTCTCTAATAATTTATGTGTATTTACTTGTAGCACTTTATATTTATTTAACACAATTTTATCAGATTTTAAGCTCTCTATACCACATTTCTTTATTCCCACTTTTACACTGCAGGTTTTATATTAATGTTGTTATTTATATGATTAGCTAAGTTTAGAGGTTTTTAAAGTTGATACCTATGTATTGATTATGTTTATTTATTAATACAATCTTTAAGGTACCTAACACACCCAATTTGCCAGTATTTAAATAGTTTGGAATATGTTGCAAGTTCTCCAGAGGTGCGAGAGGCATGATCAAGTTGAGTATCTCTCACAATGAGTTTCACCTTGTTGTCTGCCTTCTCTGTCTCCCATGGGTTTCTGATGAAACTTACAGCCTAAACCTATGGTCATATATGGTCATCTGAACTTACAAGTGTTACAAGTGTTTCTTAGACAACAAGAGAGCATCTGAGTAATTGGCCAGTGATGCCCCTTATAACCACACTTATTTTGTGAACAGTTTCTACATTTTCTTTTGAGCAGATAATCTGCACCACTGTCAGTTAACCATATTTATTTCCTTCATTGTTGTGGGAATGACACTTTTTGTGCTTTAACTTCTCATATTTTTATTTTTATTTTCTGGACTAAATTTTATGGCTCTTTGGGGCTCTAAGATTCTTTGATATAGGGGTGGAACCATCTTAAGATTTAGAGCTTCAGACCTCTTTATATGTCCCCTCTTGTTGAAAGTTTATTTATTAATTTTCTTATTCTCTGATGTAGGTTACATTTTATGAAAACATTATTATTTTACTAGAAAAAATAGGCAATAATTACCTGTGTGTATCCAAAGAAATTCAATAACTGGGCCATTGGAATGGTAGTAATAGATTGAAGATCTCCAATAAAACCAGACACTTTACCATGTTCCATACACTCATAATTAGGAACCCTCATTCTTGGGCCGGATATTATCTGTAAAACATCTTTTATAACTTTCACTACATATCCACAGGAGTCATACACATGATATCCCAGAGTCACATTGGGCAGAATTTCCGGGCTCCTGTTAATGTCATCAATGGCCAATATGAAAGTCTGGAGCTGCTGATATTCTGTTAAAAATGGGCTGCACAAATAAAAAACAAAGAAAAGGACTAAGACAATGTGTAATGAAATGGGGACGGATCCAGAATGAGGTAAATCAAATGATTTACACAAGTGTCTGTGTCTGAACCTAGGCAGATCCTGGTGACGTAGTGACACGTCAGTTTCCAGAGCCCCGCACAATATGGGGGGGAGTGAGACTCCCAACTTACATGCAGACTCTCAGACTCCCACATGTATGCAAAGCATGCGGGGTCTGGATCAATAATGTGTAGAACCATACTCATAGTGACCAGGGGCCTGATCCAGACCTACGCACAGGTGCGTTTTTACAATGGTCGTAAGCGTAAAAATTATGTTTTGCTATGAAAATCTTAGTGTATGGGCCTTGAGCGTGCAACCTTTATAACTACGGTCGAGGGGGCGTGTCTAAAATACGATTTTCGTATATACGCACCGAGGGCGGAGTATGGGCGTGCTAAGCATCGTAACTACTCAAAGAGCTTACGGACTCCCACGATAACAGAAAAGTTAGGGTAGGGTTTTCTCAGCATAAGACGGCAAGACTAAGTACAAACAAGGGGAGTGCCTATGGGAAAGCATGGTAGGTACGCTGGCGTAAATACGCTACACACATTAACGTTTCATGAGTGTAGGTCTGGATCAGGCCCCAGGATCCAGGGCCAGATCGACAGATAATTCTGAGAGTCCACTTACACATGCAAAGTGTTCTATGGACTAGGGGGCGCATGACCATGAGTTTAGGTAGAAAGAAGCTGTGCTTTACCTCTGCCCGCCAAGGTGGACAGAGGGAAGAATTTAAATTGTACAGTGCAGTTGTGGAGGGATTGGGTAGCTATGAGTGGATCAGTGGTTGGTGAAATATGTCTTAAAGCTTCCTTCTGGCAGCGTAAGTCCCACATTTTACACATGAGAGGGGGGGTGATAGGGGGAGTTCCCTCGCACATCCAGACAATGTGCTAGGGGGGAGGAGGGTGTGGATCTAGCCCCCAGAGCTTAAAAGTTAAGGGAAAAATATGTGGGGTAAAAATTACCAGATGGACAAAACCATGGTAAATATAAGGAGGCAAATTCCATCTATGTGTATTCACCCTGCTCGCAAAGGATAAAATTCATTAAATCCCCCCTGCAATTCATCAGGTGTAACTTTCCACCTGTTTTGCTGTTATTATCAAACACTGGATCCGGTTCAGTAACTGTATGGTTACTTATAAAACAGACGTGTAATCTAATATGTGTATAAACTCATCTCATCATATAATATTGAGAGCCCTTTTGTTAAGATCATAAGGAGAGACACCTCGGAGACATTTTAGAGTGTCAGAGCTCTTGTAGCATCTCCTGAGAACGAGTCTGATATATAATGCATCTGCTGACACTCTGCTCTGAGCATTGAAATATTGATGAGGCGTCTCTACATGGATGTGTTCAGAGCTGTTCTGTGCATACCCAGGAGAGTATCGATGGGCCCCCTCTCTCTGACAAAATTCCCCACTTTCCCCTCCTGATTGTTAAAGTCACTATATAGACTACAAAAACTTATGTCTTTAATTTTTCCCCATATGTCTATATAGATCTACATCTGTGTCTACAAATGCTTTCTGTTACTCAGTCCCAGCGTAAAGAAAATAAATATCAATCCAAATCTCAATCCAATATGAAAAAGGATTAGTGTATTAAATGTAGATGATATAAGATGTGATGACTGAGCGGGAAACGACAATCATATAATACACAATAACATTTGTGCTGGCAGCATTTTGTCACCTGAAAACTTTACAGTAATGGCCACTAGAAGTTCCTTACCCAAGTCCTCCTTGGACCGTTTTCAAACCTAAGAAGCTCCTGCTTGAGATGAGTGAGGACATGTATGTGGGTGAACTCTTGTTGATTTCTTTGTAGGTTAGCAAAAGGATTTTGTATATGATTCTGTGAAATACAGGAAACAATGTAGAGACTGACAAAGTGGACCAGCTTTATAAAAGGGTTTTGAAATGAAAATCACTGACTGCTGCATGTATTATAGACTGTAGGGTAATAATTTTATAATATAAGAGTCCAATAAGGAGAGTATAGCAATAACCAATGAATTATTCATGCATGAATGAGAGTGTTTTCAGTCTCTTGTGTGAGATATTTGTATATTCAGGAAAAGTTTTTTCATGTATGAAGCACGATATTGAAACGGATTGTGGCCCAGATTCACACAAAAGATGTTACGTGCGTGTTTTTACAATTTTACTAACTGCGAATGCCCGGTACGTAAATATATGCATGGTAAACCTAGCCCACCGATTCACATAAACGGGGAGCTAACATATATGACTGATGCACACATCGGCACTGGATGAGCAAGAGGGGCAAGACACTTCATGTAAATGATCCCCACATGGACTACCAATGTACTGTGTGGGTGCGCCAATGCAGCTACGAGAAATTCACAAGTAGGATTGCCTTGCGTAGCAAAACATATGCGCAGGAAAAGTTAAGGTTAAGGTAGCCTATGACCACTCGTCATTTGCTGCAGCCTGTCGTAAGCTCTGAAAGCAAATGCGTGCGTCCATACAAACAGCACAAAGCCATCAGCAAAACCTGATTCCTGATAAGCACTCCTGATGTGTGCTAATACATTCTTATGCTGCTATTGAAAGCAGTGGTTGTCTGGCATGTTTATGCACAACTTGCTCTTATATTTTTATTATCATTCTTTATTTATTCTTGTGTAAATATCTGTAAGAAATATGTTCTTTTAGCTTTAAAATGTTGATTTATTGCAATTTAGTGCTTAAGGTCTGGAGTTTTCGTTTTACGTACATTGTTTTAAGAATCGAGCTACTACGCCTACAAAAATGGTACGTAGGTAGCTAAAATAAGCCACGCATGGATAGTAGCACAATTCTTAAAAAACGTACGTAAGAGGAAGACTACGTAACTGAATCCGGACCTAAATCATATGCACACTGCATTTAATAAAACACATAGTTAGATAGAGAGGGCTAATTCAATGTAATGGATAATACATTTTTAAGTTGTTTTTACATAGTTGTATGATGTCTATAGAATAACATTTTTAAATCCATTAACATATGTCTTGTGTTTGTTTGTTTTTATTTTAAACATTATTTAGATTGCAATTGAGTGAATTGGCAAAACTTATTCCAAACTCCATTCTCTAGAAGGTATATTTTATTTAGTGTTTTATGTTATAATTTTTTCTTAATTTTTTTTTTGTTTATTTCTGTTTTGTATTGGTGGTTTGATAGTTGTTAAAATAATGTATGTGCTGCAAGTGTATTTTTAAGGTGAATATTAATTTCACTTGTATTTTTTTTCTTTTTTTAATTTGTTAAAAAAAAGTAGCTTTATATATTAGACCCTTTTTATTTTATTAACAAAAGCATCTGTAATCCTTGTTTGTTTGTTTTTTATTAATTGTGTACCCACGTGGAACTTGTTCTGAATTTTGTCGTTTATTTTTGATGATTATTTGTAACGTGAAGTGTACCTTACTACAAAGCTTGAATTAGGCAACATATTTTTGGTTTGTTCTCATTTTTTTTCTTTAAAAACATTTGTATGTTATTTATATGTTGTTTTATAATTTAATTTGCAGATTTCCATGTTTTTTCCCCTGTGGCATGCTTGCAGGGAAGTGAAGTGCCTCCGTGTCATTGCTGCTTGACAGCGTCAACGCCAACGCCGGAGGGTCAGGATGCGCATCTATAGGACACGTTTCACTCTCTTTGGGTTGCAGATGAGGATGTTAGATGCCATTACTGTCTTCTGCCACATCTGATTCTGGAAACTCTGCACAGGGACCTTTACAGATGGACCTGGATGTGAACATCACCTCCCATACAACAATTCCACCGCTCACAAAAATGTTGGCAGTGTTACAGTTTTGCCCCTCTGGTTCATTCCAGAGGGTAATGAGTGTGTATGTTAACCATGATCTTTATAAAAAAAATACTCATGATTGTTATGCTTCCATATACTTGGTGATAGCACCTCTCCTCTAAGGCCCTTTTTCTTAACACCCATTTTAAGCCCAACCACAGAGCAATGGCATACAACCGGGCGTATTTGCCCACGAGGCACATCATTGATGGGTGCATCTGTGTGTTTAAAGACGTATTTTGGTGCCTTGATCGGTCTGGTGGTGTCCTTATGTTTGTGCCTGGAACTGTATGCCAAATAGTTACTCTGTGCTGCATCTGCCATAACATTGTGGTGAAAAATGGTGTCACTTTTGAGTTAGGTGCTGATGCTGCTGTCAAGGATGACTTGGAGGTTCCACAACCATATGGCTCCCCTTCTCTTGAGGCAAGCACATTCAGGGAATATGTGTGTCAACATTACTATTGAAGTAAGTATTTTATATTATTTTAACAATGTAACATATATGCCTAACTTCTATGTTGGCTTACAGGAAAGTGCATTTTGTAAGGTATAAGATACTATTTTGTTAATTATATAAATATGTAAGCTATAGTTAATTGTAAGATAAAAGGAAACTAGTTACTTAGACATATAAAAGGGCCATGTCACAACCCAAATCCCTTAAGGGGCACAAAAAAACATGTATGAGAGATTTTCTAAATGCAATTTTCATATTTGAATTTTTTTTTCAATTTATGGTCAATTGTACCACACCCAGTGATATTTTTACTCTAAGTTAGCTTTGTAAAAAGACATCTATAGAGTTGATGTTTTTTTTAAATATTTTATTTTTCACTGTTATGTTGAAAAAATAATTTCAACAAAATAGATTAGTCAAACAAACACAAAGTAATTTAGATTAAGCCCACCCAAAAAATGGCCATGAGTTCAGAGTTCTTGGAAATCACAACATGATGCAATATATGATAAACAATTTTTTTTTGTGTTTTGCTTTTTTTTCACCATGATCAGTATCAGCAGCCGAGTCAGCAGCAGAACTAATTTGTCTAACACACCGCTGCAACATGGATGTTTCCTCACCAACAGCAGATGTTGGGCTTGGTTCCACCGTTGCATGCAGTAAATTTAGTTTTTTAATTTCAAAAGCTAATTTTCATTTTTGTATTTCCAGATGCTGTTCTTTAATTTCCAGCATTGCTTACTGCATCTGAAGCTGCCTTTGACCGTCCTCCTTCAGGTGCTCTTCAACTCGTTCAAGCATGGTACACATTTTGGTCAATAACTCATTTTGTTGACGCACACATTCATGGTGTGTGCTCACACCTTGAAGAACATCCTTTATCTGTTCTATGGCAGCATCTATTGCTTGCTCCTTATCTTTGTGTTGATGGCGAGCACAAGGAGAGTGTCTCAGGTGTTCTGTGGCTCCACCCAGCACCAAAGTTTGTTTTGCTTGATCTGACGAGGTAGATGGTCTAGGTTCCTCCTGCAAGGTCTTCTTTGCAGATCTGTCAAAGAACTTGGACTAAGTGACTTGACAGCAGTATTAATGGAGTCCGTTTCCACAGCTCCTCTGCATCTGTAATTTGTAAATTTTGAAAATTCCAAACAAGCAATAGCATAAAATCGTGCTGACAAATGTAAATACAAATATAGTCTAAAGATTGAAATGTAATGATGGTAATTCTCCAAAAGGACACACTGTGTTTTGTTAAAAAAAAAAACAACTATACATTGATGGGTTTTTTTTTGGATCTTTTATATTTATACTCAGTTTTTGTAAAAAAAAATGTGAAAATATACTTTTATAGAGTTTTTGTAATGTTACATAGCTAAAAAATTATTTGAATAATGCATTAAAGGTAATAACAAAATTACAACATAAATATACAACATTCCACTCTTGCTAATTTATGACTCGGCAGCCAAGCCGTTTCAGTAAGGTCAAGGGAAGCTGGCATTTTGTCTTCACCTGTCCCTCCAGTGTTATTATAATGTTTTTTTGGTTGAAAATAATGATGTAAAACTTTTAAAGCCTATGTATTATCATTTTAATTATACTTAATTAAATAATAGTGTTTGCAAAATTGTGAAGTGGAATGCTTTTTAAAGATTAAACAGCAAATTTACCTTGTAAATTGGCCTGATCTGCCAATTTCTTTTTCAGATTGGTTCTGAAATCCTGCCACCTGCACAAACGTAAGAAAAATTGTAGAACCAAAAATTATA
>WWET01005101.1:5503-36728 GCA_011038615.1 Limnodynastes dumerilii
TAATTTCATTGCTTTTTGGCGTTTGAACGGTAAAGTTTTAAAGGTTTCTATGTTTTGTGTCAATGCAAGAAACCTTAATCAGACATGTTAAACCGCAAGGTTTTTTGTCTATGGAATATATAACATATTTAATCTCAAATTCAAATTACTGTAACAATTACAACATTTTTGTCTACTATTATTTCAAAGTGTCACATTCCATTACTCCCCCACCCGGTTACTTTTTCATGCCACCCGCCTCGAAAAAATTCCTGGGGAGAACAGTGATACTGTATCATAAATTGCTAAGGGTGGTCCTGGCAGAGGACCTGTGATTACAGATTGGAAAGCATACAATAATCGCAAGGTCCATATGTATTGGTGTTGTCCCATTGAGGGTCACTGTGTTGGTGGTGTGTCGGACCTGGTGACAGCGTCTGCTGTTGTTGGATTTGGTGGGAGGAATCGCAGTTAGTGATGAGAGAAGGGGGCAAAGAGGGCAGATGCAGCTGGCGCTGGTCCTGTGCCTGGCCAATGCGGGCTAGTGTTCTGTGGCATGCGGGCTGTTACTGAGTGCAAAGGGACAGGCAGTTGTAAAGCGGAGCGTGATGTATGACCTGAAGGGGAACGATTGGTGAATCCTGCGGAATATAAAAAAAGAGTGTGGTGCGTCAGAGTGGGGGGTTCAACGGTGATGAGCAGTCGGTGAAGGATGTGCTGAGAGATTGATGTGCGAATTTGTAAAAGCGGAGCCAGAGACAGTCGGGTAAACGGGGCTAGAGACAGTTGGGGAAGCACTGGGAACCGGAGACATCGCATGGGCTGTAGTGTAAAGCTCAAGATTTCCTCCATTACAGTATAGATACACTCAGTGGGAGGAGAGGTGACACAGAGTTGAGGTGGAAAAGGCTGAATTAGATACCAGAGGTGTCCTGGGCTGGTGGAACCTAATTGGGGAGAGCGGAGCTTTATTGAAGAAGAAGGTGATAAATATATAAGTATATAAATACGTGATGATTGATGGTGGGGAAGCGCAACATTGTTAGAGAGACATTCAATAACTTGATACATACTGTTGGGAAAATACCCCTTTGTTAGTTGCCTAGCTGGATTCAAGCTTAGTACACAGACTTGATAAAGAAAACTATATGTTGAGCCAACATATGAAATTAATTCTATTTTGTCATTTACCTGATACCTGGATACAGTTAATATTAATTTGAATTGAGAAGGAGAAAAGTTCATGGACTTCAGTTCTTCATAATATATTCAGCGATACAGACTGTTCAATTAATTACAATGATTAAATTGTTAATTCAGTTAATGTTAAATTTGTATTTTATGCATTTTTGGATATATGAATACTGAGATTGTGTGATGTAATATATAAGTTTCCTACGAATTGAAAAATAAGCAAAGTTGCTCGCTAATCAGAGGAACCCTAATTAAGAAGATGTTAAACAAATTTATTAAGCTACAATCTGGTGTGTTAGTACTCCTTGAGATCTCATTTGTTGTCCTCACCTCTCTGCATGCAATATAAAAATACCAACAACACCGTTCAGGTAAATTATATTCTGTACCTCTTACTAAGGCGGGTGTCACATTGGTCTGGGAAATTTATATCTGGGCCATAATTATTAGTTTCATCAGGGGTTGCAAATAAAATAGTTTGCATACAGACACCAATACTGTATTTATGTTATGAAGACTATACTTAACTTAAACCAAAAACCAAAGGATATAATGAATGATAGCAGATTTATTGCTACAAATATATGTGTGATATATTGATATGGAGACCCCAGTAACAGAAAAGATAAATACTTGTCCAGGGGGATGCAGCACGAGAATGCTGTTTTCAAAATAGAGACAGCCAAAATCTAATTTTCTGCTGTCTCTATTTCAAAAATAGCACTAATTAAAAGATTTTATTAATTAATGTGTAATTATGGCAAATTAATTTTTTGGCATATCTACCCATTCATTCATTCTGAGACTGCTGCCATATACCTGTCATAGACCCGCCACACCGGACCGGACAGGTGAGTATTATAGGGGAGTCTATGGGGATTAGTAGTCCATGGGGAGTCTAAGGGTTAGGCTGTGGAAAGAGGAGACTTAGAGTCAGGCTGCAGGGAGGAGAGAGTTAGGGTCAGGCTGCAGGGAGGAGAGGGTTAGGGTCAGGCTGCAGGGAGGAGAGGGTAGGGTAACAGAAGGGGAATCTTAGGGTAAGGATTAAGATAAGGGTTGGCTTAAGGGTTACATTAACACTTACCATTCGCCACTGCATCTTCATTCTTCGGATGATCAATTGCTTCTTCTTGGCGAGGCAGAAGCAATCGATGTGACAGCCAGTTCGCAACTGGCTGGTATAAAATGGCCCTTTTGAAAAAAGGACCATTATTGATGTCTTGTTCAGCTTGCCAGGCAATGCAAAGTTAAATAGTGAACAGCCGGATAATGCTAGATACAGGAAAACCACAGGCTTCAAGACAAATGCAGATTTATTCCAAATCATCCAGCACCAACATAGAACTGGAAATAAATTAATGCCCCACATCCTAGTGAAGGAGAAAGAATTCAATATAGTCTCAGCACACCTGGGTCATTTAATGCTGCTATAATATTTACTGCTGCGGTACTGGTAGAAAACAAGTTGTAGCAATTACGGTGGAAGGAAAGGTCAACAGCAAGTGTCAACCAGAACCTAGTAAAAACTCTTAAACTCAGCATTGTAAAGCATGCAGCACTCCCTTTGGGTGCAAGTTGCTATATTGCGTATGACTATGAATCACTTGAGGGTGCATCTATTCTTGACTTGCACTGTGAAATTATTTAAATATAAGTGAGGAGTCATATAATCAGCTTTCAATTCGAACATTTCCTTTCTCTTCCAAAATAATATGTCCATCTGACAGATAAAGTTTACAGAAATCTAGAAGAACAAATCTGACATATATTTAATGTAATGGTATAAACTGGTGAAATTATTCAGGTATTTTAATGTTCTTTGTAAAACTGAAGAGAAAATACAGTTTTCTTATTCACATTTTTCATGAAAATTCCCATCTACTGTACTTTCTGTATGACAGAAAGCAACTCACATTCTGATACATTATATTTACATTTATGAACACTTATGTTGGAATCATTTACAGAGTGACCTGAAATCTGTTTTTCCGTCTTTGATTTGCAGATATTGCTGTTCTGCAATCTGCATTTCAAGATCTAATGCTCAGTAAACAAGTGGAAAAATATCATCCATTTCTTTCTGAGTATTGTCAATATTCTGACATATGCAAATGAAAAGCAGTATTCTAAAATATGCAAATATGTAGGTGTGCTTGCTACCAGCTGAATAGTGTGGAATGCAAATTCCAACATGTACAAATTGGCCTGACCTGCAACAGCTGTTTGATTATTGTATAAATGTGTCCTTATATTACTTAAAATGTACAAGATACAGTGCCCCTTGAGACTTTGGGCCGTATTCACAGATCCGTTAGTTCTAGGCACGCAATTATATGTACGGCGCAAGCCACCATCCATGACACTCCCCTTACATGGATGACTTCCGCCACCATAGAGCACCCTTATCTTTACGTTTACATTTCCTTGCGTATAAAACTTACCTACGTGCGTATGTAGCAAGCCGCGCCCTCAACTGGTGATTTAAACGCCTCCCTCCACCCACCTTAACATAACTTTGTCCGTACGGGTTGTACCCAAGTGCGATTCACACGTACATGCCTAATGGACTTCAGTGCGTAAAATCAACGTAAATAGCATAAAGTTACAACGCATGCGCAGTTACTCCTAACATAAAAATACGCACGGAACTCCGCGCAAAAATGGATCTGTGAATACGGCCCTTTGAATGCATTTTCCAAAGCTCCCAGTAAAATGTTAGTGTAACTTTTAATAATTTTAGTGTGTCTAAACCTGACCATATTGTAATTTAATGAATTGTCGTCTAAAGCAAACTCAAATGCTGAAAGTGCTTCACCTATAGTTTTGTACATTTTATTTATATCACATAAAAACTGCTTACCCAGCAGCTGAATCCATTGGGCTTTTAATAATTAGTTCTTGCTGCAGGTCTCCTGAAAGACTTTTACTAATTGGAAACGTCTATGGTGCACTCTGGGAACAGGGTAATAACAGTGACTGAGATGAGGTCAAAGGGCTAGCAGACACAACAGCAAAGCTGGGACAGTCTTTAAGAATAGCCAACAGGAATATTACTCAAAAAAGCAAACTAATACAGCTTAAGAGACATAAACTACTATAAACAATATCAGTAGGAAACTTTTACAAAGACATGAGAGCACAAATAATTAATAACAATTATTAGTGCATCAATAAACAGACCAAATATAAAAAAATGTGTAATAGCAAGCACACAGTGCCCAAGAATTTAACAGCAGCAGATGATAACATTGGTTCCCCCCTGAATTTTACAAACACATATCAGAATGTTTCAGAGGATAAAGGATACATTTTTCAGTGTTTTTTTGTGTTACTGAAACCCAGGAGAAATTAACACTCGATATAGGTTGTTTTCACGCTAACAAACAGTGCAGCCATTGGCGTATCTATAATGGGTGCAGGGTGTGCAGTGCACACGGGCCCCTCAGAACAGGGGGCCCTGTGGCATGCATCCTGCACCCTGGGTTGGCAGGGGAAGGGGGGCCATTCAGCATCTATTTCTTCCCTCTAATATCTTCCGGAGGGAAGAAATAGATGCCAAATTAGTTCCCCTTGCCGTGCGGTGGGACTATCCCGATTCGTGGGGGCGAAAAGGGGTCAGGGCTTACAGCGCCATTAAGCCTTACCCCCTTTTTGGCCCACAAATCTGGACAGTCCTGTCTCAGGTAAGAGAAGGGGGGGCACATGTGCAAATCCTGCACACTGGCCCCCTCACTTCTTAAAACGCCCCTGAGTGCAGTTGACCCCAAGAGAGGATGGCACAAGTTATTCACTGTGTCCACCAGGATCGGTTAGATAGGTTAAGAACCTGGGATGGATGAAGAGGTATTTTTCTTGTATAAATCTACCATGCACCACTAACAAATATTATCAAGTCATCAATATGAGATCTTCACAATCATCATTACTTTCTTGGTTTGATATGTATATTGCTCATTTATTACTAATAAACAAGATCACTATTGTTTTCCAGTTATAATTTAACATCTTTTATTGTCCTTGTTTTGTCTGACCACATTCAGATCAAATCCAAAGCCTTCAAAAATTTGTCTACATGGACCATATTCAAAACCTAAGAAGTTTCAGCTACTTAGGTGTGTAGATTTATGAAATGACCTACTATTCATGTGTAGTAGGTCATTTACACAACCTACATATCAACTAGGTACATAGATTGCCTCTGTCTTTAAAGACCGCACGGAGTAGTTTAGCTAGAAAGAGGTGGCCTAATGCCGCCCCAGGGAGTGTTTCGTTAGAAGTGGGAGGAGGGGGGGTTAGATTAGCCTGGGGCAGGGGGAGGCAGGGAGAGACATTGTCCGTGCGTTGTTTCCTTCTTAAGAAGGAAACCACGCATGGTTAGATATGGTAGCCCTATGGACCTGGTAAGAGCCATAAGGTACCTAAAAATCGGTTGCAATCTCCGGTTAGAAAGAATGGCTTCCGAAAAATGGATATTCGAAAGTTATTTTTCAAATGTCCTTTTTCCAGAAGCTTAAACTTTTAGAATTTTTTTTTATGAATGAGTGAGTATGCTGAACGGGTGAGTATGGGTTACTCATTCGGCATACTCACCCATTCACTTTCAGAAAGAATAGACTCCGCAAGGTGAGTTAAGTCTTTCTGCAGGGTTAGGGTCAGGCTGTAGGGTAGGGAGGGTTAGGGTCAGGCTGCAGGGGAAGGGGGTTAGGGTCAGGCTGCAGGGGAGGGAGGGTTAGGGTCAGGCTGCAGGGGAGGGATGGTTAGGGTCAGGCTGCGGGAGATGGAGGGTTAGGGTCAGGCTGCAAGTTAGGGAGGGTTAGGCTCAGGCTGACAGGAAGGAGGGTTAGGGTAGTGAGAGGGGAGGGTTAGGGAATGAATTAGGGAAAGTAGTGGGGGACTTTTTTTTACACTTTTTCAGTGCTCCGTGAATCGATTGCAATGCCTCCTCGCAACTTACTTAGTTCAAAAATCGGCCATTCGGACCGGAGCCCCACACCCGCTAAAAATGGGGGGGGGGGTTTAGTAGTAAAGATGGGTGAGTTACCTGCGGATCTAACTCACTCTTAAGCGTGAATACAGTCCCATGTTTTTAAAGTTGATTGCTTGGCTCATTACTCGGTTACTTATTAAAGTAAAAAAAATTTGGATTTTGGTTGTAAGTCTTCAAATGTTTTCTATGAAAATTGTCCATTTGTGTCTTCTGCTTCATCTTTTTACAGCTTTGCCCTCACTTAGCCATTAAAATAAATTTTCTAGTATGACTTTTTTGTTGTAGGAATTAGTACCTAACCCCAGGGCCAGAGGTTGGATTACGTTTCCGTAATTTTCCATCCTAAAGTTTACATTACTGTATACTTAAATTTACCTGTTTACCTGTGTACCTAAATTAACAGAAATAGAACATCATTTATATGACCGCCACACAATATCACCTCCATCATCGTAATTCAAACCTCTCCTGAAAATATTTTACTTCTTACAAAATCTTTACTTCTTAATCCCCAATAAGTTTATTCTTGCATTATTAAATGCATTGAATAGACCCCTGGAAACATTTTGACAGTTTATTGTTATTTTAAAAAGTCTTTCAAAACATTTGATAAAGGATTTTGTGCACTGTAACATCATCCACTCTTAATTCTCCTGATATTCTTTATTTATTATAATAACCTTGTATCATAAGTGTCATAACATATTTTTTTTTTCCTTTTGTTAATACTTCATTAAATCTATGTAACAATGTATTAAAAATTTTTCCTGGCTCTCCCATGTACTACTTTTGTGCATACTGTGTTAGATCTGTGAAATAACTATGTATAAATAGCTAACTTTATACATATACACACATACATTTGATAAAGAAGGATGCCTACCATACTTAGCAAACTTCATGCCTTGAGCTGTTCCTAATTGTGCTTAAACCTCAAAAGATTTGTCTTTTGATACAAGATACAGAGAAGAGGTGCTTCATTGTATAATAAGGTCTTTGAATCATTAAAATCACTGGTGTCTAGTAATACTGCATAGCGGATAAAAACTTTCCACAACAACATAAAAGTATAAAAAGTATGTATGAATCTTTGTTACATTCTCAGTAAACTCAATGAACACCCAGGAGTTTCACCGAACATAGAATATAGTATTAATGTTCTGTATTCTAATAAAAAAAAAAAAGCAGTTTAATAACTGGAAGAGTTCATGATAGCGGGAGCCTAATACCCATACCTACAAACCAATCTATAATACATACCCTTCAACTGTACCTATTTAGCAGGTACAGTACTATTTTTAATGGTCTGTATCGGTTAAAAGGGCTCCTGTACCGGATTCTGACCCAACAGTTCCCTCCCCCCTATACTCATCTTCCAGTACTGCAGCTCCTGATTACTGTAGCAGAGCTACAGGGACAGACTCCTACACCTCTCCTGTGAGTTCTTAGCTCATATGATAAGGTGTAAAATTAGATTTTAAACCTTATCATACATGCAAATGAAAGCAAATTAAAGCCATGCCCCTTCACAGGACAAGCCACGCCCTCTTCAGAAACGCCCCCAGATGATTTTCCCTTAAAAAATGTTGGAGGGTATGTATAATATAATTTACAAAATGCAAACTACGCTGAATCCATCGATTCCGATGTACGTTTTGGCATAGTTTTAGCAAAGGCCTTTGAAAAAGCTACAGGACAATACATTCCTGGATCAGGATCTCAGCCCTCTTCCGTGTGCATTGAATAACTTTCAATCATGAATGCAGCCTCTACAAGCTACTGATCCCGGTAACTTACACTAGGATAGGGACATATTCCTTCTCCTAATGTAGCAGGAATCAGTGCTGTATTAATTTATCCTGTGGGTGTCATCTTTATATTTGATATTGGTAACTTTGTATCTTTAGCAGTCTAAATGGGCAGTACAGTTGGAAACTTGTCCTTGTTTCGAATGTCATTTGATATTGACTGTATTTTAAAGTATTTGCTTATTAAAACGTGTTTTGTTTTTTTAAATAAAATGTGTCATAAATTGGGAATCTGTTTATTGAATCTATTCATTTAACATCGGACAGATGTGTGCACTTAATTAAGTAGTTTTCTTTGGGGCCATTTCTTTTGAGCTATGAGAAGAAAAACAAGTTCAATCTACAGTTAAAGATCTAGAAGGCCTGGGTCAGAAACTAACACAGTAAAAAAGAACAGTTTTTAAACTATAAAAATGACTTAGAAGTGTGGGTAGATAAAATAGAACAAGTAGTGATTGCTACAAAATATACTACATTTCAGAGAGATAGATTAGACTACATCAATGATAAAGTTTGATCTTGGAGCAAATTTAAAAACAGAAAGTTTAAGGCATCAATTCTTAAGGGGAGTCAGAATTTAAAGAATACTAAAAAAGGTGTTTCCACTAAACAGATGCATCTCAACTCAAAATTTATAGAGAACCAGAGAAAATTCCTATTAAAAAAAGTTATAAGCTTCTAACAACACAAACAGTGAAAGTTGAACCGACACTGGGCTGGATCCAGACTTAAGAAGGAGCTTGAAAAAAGAGAGAGGAAAGTTACTCCTGGGCTAAACCATGTTGATTGTAGGGGAGTCAAATTTCATCTGCTGCAAACAATATTAGAGTTGAGAGGTGATGTAAAAATAAAGCTGGTCAGCAATTCAAAAATATATCCCTGCATGCAAAGAGTACAACTACCATGACTTCCCCTGATATCAACATGGTTTAGCCCAGGAGTAACTTTCCTCTCTTAGGGCCGTATTCAGAGATCCATTTTTTTATGTATGCAATTATATGCAAGGCCGGAGCAAGGAAACACCCAACAACAACCCCGACACTCCCGTCTCCCGGATGTGCTGTCTGGGACTTACGAGTCCCTAGACCACTGTGTTCTTTTCGTGTGTACTTACATGCGTATATATGTACTTCGTCTTTGCGATTCTTGATAAGCGCTCTTCCTTGCGTTGATTTAAATGCCCCCCCACCCGCTTTTATGTAAATTTTCCTGTGTGTCAGATTTCCGTACATATGTCCCCAAGTGCGATTCACATATACGTCCGTTATGCAATTACAGTACGTGCGTGTTGTCAACGTAAATAGCATAACTAAAGTTACTATGCATGCGCAGTTAATCTAATCCTAAAAATACGCACGCAACTACCCTCGAAAACGGATCTCTGAATACGCCCCTTAATTTCAAGCTCCTTCTTAAGTCTGGATCCAGCCCATTGTTGGTAACAACAATGCTAAAATACAATCTGAAATTGCTGTTTTCATCCAAAAAGTGTCCCCCATTCCTTTTCCTTTTTTTAGAGGAAAGTCAAATCAAAGCCAAACCCTTCCATAAATAAGTTCAAACCAGAGTGTAATTATAAAACAATCCCTAGGGTACAAAATACCTTTAAATTGTGGCCTTTAAATGTGGCAAAAGGGCAAAGAAAAACATATTTAAAGAAGGAATTTTTAAGTTATTAAAATATGTTTTAACTTCAGCTACAGAAACACTTATCTTTGCCCCAACCTGTATCCCCAATAGATTTGATTTATTAACTAATTTATTAAAATTTACAAGAATCTGCACTTTAAAAGACACTTTATTAAAGCTGAGTAAAAAAAAGTTAAAAAACAATGTGGGGATAGAAGAAAAGGGGGAACTGAAGATAGAAAATACTGCACGTTTATGCCCAAAATCAAAATTTTACCAAATGAGTTACATGGCAGTAACATTGACTTATTTTCAGAATGAGTGAAAAAGGATTTTTTTTCAGGTTTAGATTATTAAGCCCTGAATGTTGATACAAACTCATTTTTAGGAAAAAAGAAAGCCTTAAAATATTTAATTTAAAAAGAAAAATATAATAGCGCGCTAGAGGCACCTAACAGTAAAAATCTAGGCAGAGTGAATAATTATTTAAAATTGGTTTATTAAACAAACATGTTAAAAACCACTATAATAAAAACAATGAATAGATATGTATCAGTGAGATAAATTGCAATATGGAAGCTCAACTAGTTGAAAAAAAGAAAAGATCCACACATCAAATGAGAAGAAGGTTGAAGCCAATGATATCAGACATGACTCAAGGCAACTATGTGCCTGATTGACAACAATAAGCCCTGTTACGGAACTCAATGGTAGCAGCATATAGGTGCAACAGACAATAGCACACTTGTACACTAGCAGCTAAGTACCGTATGTGGATTCAGGCACCAGACACTATCAGTGAAAGTTACAAATAAGTGACAAGGCAGAGTATGTAATATATAAAGTGATGCTCTGATGCAGGGTATATTGAGGGCAACAAGATACTTAGGAAACATAGTTCAGTAGTAATCATCGCTTTCAGATGCAGTGTGTAATCCACTCTACTGTTGTAGTGAGCATCCAAAGTGGCTAAATGTCTGTGTACTAAAAGTCCAGTATCAAAAGTTGCCCATACGTACTTCACTCACGGTTCCAAATGAACACGCTGTAATTATTGTGGCTGGCCATGCCACTGCTCAATGAGAGTAGTGAGATGCCCACCTCTTGAGGGAGAGTAATATGCACAAAAAGCTCTTGATGGCAATTTAAAGGTATAATATTGATGGACAAAGTCCGCTTACTGTGAGTTCCAGTAGCGAGTAAATTAGCAAGGTATTACCACATGCCGAAATTACGTAAAGATCAAGCCAAACCCTTGGGGTATCTGATTTTCTCAGGATTGAGTTTATTCTGGTAAGAATCTCCAAATATGTTGATTTTCATATGTTGATTTTCCTTCTTAAGAAGGAGAATACGAATGTTCTTTCCCCTACCCCACCCTCCTCGGCTCCTTAACATACCTCCCCATGCTTCCTAAATCAGCCCAGAGTCTGCTTTGGCACACCTCTTTCCTCTACCTAAAGTACATGTGGTCTTTAAAGACTGTGCATATTCAATCTTCTTATTTCCACGCACTTAGGAAGCTAAAACTTGTGTGAAGTATAAATAATGTCCAAACGTGCTAAATTTGTGCTACAGTTTAATCGTTTCCTTTTGGATGCAACAATATATTAGGGACAGTGATGGGTACGATCTTTGCTCCCAGTATTGCCAATATGTACATAAGGAACTGGGACCAAGAATACAGTATATATAAGCTAAAACTGAAGTATAAATAATGTCCAAACGTGCTAAATTTGTGCTACAGTTTAATCGTTTCCTTTTGGATGCAACAATATATTAGGGACAGTGATGGGTACGATCTTTGCTCCCAGTATTGCCAATATGTACATAACATAAGGGGACCAAGAATACAGTATATATATATATATATATATATATATATATATATATATATATATTATCTGAACAGCTGTCAGTTTCATACTTGACAATCAGCTTTCACTTGTTTATGGTTTTGTCTGCTATGGTAAGGAGCTTCTGTGCTGCTTTTATTTTTATGTCTGACCCATTGTCTTTCACAGTTACAATATTACAACAGATGGAAAGACATCAAAGCATTGGAGAAGTGAATGGAATAATAAGCTAGTAAAGAGTTTATTTTCAAAAAGAGTGAATATATATGCATAATAATTTAACTGTACAAGAAAAAATAATATGTTTGTGTTTGTAAATAAGATATATACTAAGTTCTTTTAATAGTTAAAATCGCTGTGCCTAGTAAAAATGCATGTCCAGATAAAAGCTTTCCACAGCAACATAAAGGGCCAGATCTATTAAGCTGCGGGTTTGGAAAAGTGGATGTTGCCCACAGCAACCAATCAGATTCTAGCTGACATTCTCTAGTATGTAATAGGAAATCTATTGGTTCTAATCTGATTGGTTGCTATGGGCAACATCTCCACTTTTCCAAACCCGCAGTTTAGTAAATCTGGTCCAAAATCATGTATGAATCTGTGTTATATGACTGTCCCTGGAGAAATCCAGAACAATCTCAGCAAACTCAATGAGCACCCAGAAGTTTCAGAGTCTACAGTTCTGTCGCTCCTAAAGAATATCTCCGGTTTTTCACGTAAATAAGTAAGTACTTTATAATTCCCCAGTATTGATTCAAAATACCTCCTAATTTTATTTTCCACTTTTACTATAATTAGTGACAAAAGGACAATGTACATGGTTTTCCTTTTTCAAGGGCTTCTCTTTTTACACTAACAGCCCTTTTCTATCTGTATCACAGGCTCTATCATGGATAGTCTCAGCTATACAGTCAGGATAATGTCTCGCCTTGAACCTATCCACATACTTTTCCAAAAGTTTATCTTATTCAGCAGACTGGAGCATCCACGCTTCTGATAAACTGATAAAACGGAATGTTCTCTTTCCATCTATGTAAAGGGCAGGAGTTGAAATAAAGAAAACTGTTGTAATTAACATCTTTTATAAAAGTAGAGGAGCAAGTAAGTTAAAAAGATTACTTCTGGAACTCCCAAATTTAGCAGTGAATGTAAGACCATAGTGATTTTCATTTAGCTGTTTAGTAAAATGATTAGAAACTGCTGTGTCTGGCAAAATCAAGAGTACATCATCTATGTATCTATGATAATATTTAATAGATAACCAATTGAAATATATATATATATATATATAAACAATGTTAGCATGCTCAATTGTGATTTATAATACCACAGTCCAATGTATGTTGCTCCTGTAAGTCTGTACAAGGTAAGTATGGAAGATATAATAGCACCAGCTAGTAACAGTGACTTCCGCTGCTCCTTTCTTAGATAGCCGTTCCCAGCTAATAGGATTTATTCTAAAAAGCAAAGACAGAAAGGGCGCTTTATGGTGCAGGTCTTTTAATGAGTTAAAAACAGGATATCAATTACAAGCGTTCTGAAAGTTATGAAACCACGTTAGTTGGTTCAAACAGGCATGTAACATACGCTCCACATGGATGACAGCCGGTCAGCAGAGACGAGGAGACTCCACAGGTGTGGAGGTAAGGGCCTTACATCCATACCTGTGTACACTGCCCGCGTCTGTCTGTGCCTCCCATACGGCTTACGCATCGCTCCACAACCTCCACAACTTGGACGGATACCTGTGATTGCTGCAGTCTCCTCGTCTCTGCTGACCGGCTGTAATCCACGTGGAGCGTATGTTACATGCCTGTTTGAACCAACTAACGTGGTTCCATAACTTTCGGTACGCTTGTAATTGATATCCTGTTTTTAACTCATTAAAAGACCTGCACCATGAAGCGCCCTTTCTGTCTTTGCTTTTTAGAATAAATCCTATTAGCTGGGAACGGCTATCTAAGTAAGGAGCAGCGGAAGTCACTGTTACTAGCTGGTGCTATTATATCTTCCATACTTACCTTGTACAGACTTACAGGAGCAACATACATTGGACTGTGGTATTATAAATCACAATTGAGCATGCTAACATTGTTTATATATATATATATATATATTTCAATTGGTTATCTATTAAATATTATCATAGATACATAGATGATGTACTCTTGATTTTGCCAGACACAGCAGTTTCTAATCATTTTACTAAACAGCTAAATGAAAATCACTATGGTCTTACATTCACTGCTAAATTTGGGAGTTCCAGAAGTAATCTTTTTAACTTACTTGCTCCTCTACTTTTATAAAAGATGTTAATTACAACAGTTTTCTTTATTTCAACTCCTGCCCTTTACATAGATGGAAAGAGAACATTCCGTTTTATCAGTTTATCAGAAGCGTGGATGCTCCAGTCTGCTGAATAAGATAAACTTTTGGAAAAGTATGTGGATAGGTTCAAGGCGAGACATTATCCTGACTGTATAGCTGAGACTATCCATGATAGAGCCTGTGATACAGATAGAAAAGGGCTGTTAGTGTAAAAAGAGAAGCCCTTGAAAAAGGAAAACCATGTACATTGTCCTTTTGTCACTAATTATAGTAAAAGTGGAAAATAAAATTAGGAGGTATTTTGAATCAATACTGGGGAATTATAAAGTACTTACTTATTTACGTGAAAAACCGGAGATATTCTTTAGGAGCGACAGAACTGTAGACTTTGAAACTTCTGGGTGCTCATTGAGTTTGCTGAGATTGTTCTGGATTTCTCCAGGGACAGTCATATAACACAGATTCATACATGATTTTGGACCAGATTTATTAAACTGCGGGTTTGGAAAAGTGGAGATGTTGCCCATAGCAACCAATCAGATTAGAACCAATAGATTTCCTATTACATACTAGAGAATGTCAGCTAGAATCTGATTGGTTGCTGTGGGCAACATCCACTTTTCCAAACCCGCAGCTTAATAGATCTGGCCCTTTATGTTGCTGTGGAAAGCTTTTATCTGGACATGCATTTTTACTAGGCACAGCGATTTTAACTATTAAAAGAACTTAGTATATATCTTATTTACAAACACAAACATATTATTTTTTCTTGTACAGTTAAATTATTATGCATATATATTCACTCTTTTTGAAAATAAACTCTTTACTAGCTTATTATTCCATTCACTTCTCCAATGCTTTGATGTCTTTCCATCTGTTGTAATATTGTAACTGTGAAAGACAATGGGTCAGACATAAAAATAAAAGCAGCACAGAAGCTCCTTACCATAGCAGACAAAACCATAAACAAGTGAAAGCTGATTGTCAAGTATGAAACTGACAGCTGTTCAGATAATAGTTAGACAACTTCAAGAAGCAAAGCTATATACGCACAAAATTATCTAAATGGAGACCAGAAAGGCAACATTTCATGTAATGTTAAGTTCATTTTATTCAGTCAAAACAGAAATTGCTCTTGCTGTACTGTATCATTAATGTGCATAGGGATTTTTTTAAATACTTTTAGAATGCGATAGGATGTTGTCAGTGGAAGATTTAAAGTATATTAAAGAGTTGCAGCAAAAGCTTTGTTTATTATAAGTGAAGACTGACACATGGATAAATGTAATTGTGATGCAAAAAAATCTGAAGTGCTGTAATAACCATATAAACCCAATGTAATATTAGGGCACAGGTTAGATGCTTAATTAGGAACCATTTAATCTAAAGAAGAGAATTAAGGTAGGATACAGTAGGAACATTGCGCCATTGACGGCGTGTAAAATACTTACTCCTCCAGCCCTTAGCTCAGATGCGGTGCCACATCCCCATATGATCATGCACCGCACTGTCTGTCATGGCGCCTGCAGCCTCTCTATAAGTTCAGGCAATTACCTCAATAATTGCCGGTTATAGCTTCTGCTCCCCGTGCTTTTCTCTTTCTCTTTTGCCTTGTGCCTTCTCTGACTGTTGAGTGCCCTGTTCCTGGATTTAACCCTTTGTGTCCTGTGTTCTCCTTTCTAGCCTTGTTCCTTGTCTCTGATTAATTGTTTGTGTTCTGGAGTGTAGTGTGAGTGTTATCCCGTTGTGGGGTGTACTTTCTACCAGGATCTAACCTTCTCCTATTTGTCATTTTTGTCTCACCAGCATGCATAGGAGTGGTCCACCAGGGACCGCAACCTGCCAGTGTCCTGCAGCCCAGACTGTCCCCACCATCAGGGGCTGCAGGGAACACCAGGCTCTGGTTAGACTCCGCGCCCTGTTGAGCAGTCTCCTAACAATGTGAAGGAGGGAAGAAATACTTCTTCAATAAGAAGGACTGAAGAAAAAATGTAGTCACTATAGGAACAAGGGAGGATATTCTTCATAATGGGGTGATGTATAGACTAGAAATTAGTTCCATATGTATTGAGATCCATCTGACAGGGTGGTGCATCTCCTTTGCCTGTCTAGACTCCATAATATGGGAAGGAGGGAGCATTTTAATTATACAGTATGGGCGGGTTTAGGGGTTATGTGCTGATCAGAGGTCATGCAGAAGCACGAGAGAGGAGACTGACAGGAGAGTTCATTCCCCTCTTCCTTGCGGACTGTCTGACCACAGTAAATGAAGAGAGGTCAGGGTCTGGTCCAAGATAGTGTAAGTATTGGTCAATAAAGTAGTAAATAAATGAGAGCCATATACATAGCTTACCTAGACTTCAGTAAGGCTTTTGGCACTGTGCCACACTGCAGATTGTTAAATAAGCTGTAGAATTTGGGAATAGATTCAAAGACTGCTGTGTGGTAGGGCAAACAACAAAGGGTTGTAGTAAATTGAATTCCTTTTGGGGATGGAAAGGTTACCAATTGAGTGGTCCATTTACTATCATTAGAGCATTAAGCGCTAATGATAGCAGCCAGGCTCCTTGGGTCTTGGAGCGAGCCTGGCAATACCGCTGGTAGTATTTACTAATACTTACCCCTCAGGCGAGGTCCCGTGATGGTCTGCGGGACTTTCGCCTGAGACGTTTGGCTGTGCTCGTAGATGAAGTCCCAGCGCATGCGCAGTGGCTAACTTTTGGGACTTGAAAATTTTCAAGTACAAAAAGTTCAATGCACTGGGCATGCGGAGCGAGATGAAGAGCGCAGGACAGGTGAGCTAACTCTATCTTTACTTTTTTTTCATTCAGTAAAACTTTATTGAGATTTTCAACAACCCAAAAAAAAAAAGAAAAACATACATTCACAAACTAAAAAAAAAAAATACAGCCTTTTGGCTACTTAACCGTACAATCAAACAGGTTACATTGAAGCATTAAACAGGTTACATTAAAGCAAAGTCCATACCAATATTGAATTTACTGGTGAGAATAGATACAGAATACACATACACATTCCATAACAATGCTTCAACGGTTATTCAACACTACACATAGACCAAGGAACTCAGAGCTGGAGAAGGGGTGGGGAGGGGGAATCACAGGTCAGTTCTATTAAAAGGACAGACCTATACCATCTGACTCAATATGAGACTTCTAATAGTTCCCCATATTGCGATTCACACCATCGCATCCAGATTTTGTAATATTTATGTAAGGCTTTTCTCTGGGTGTATAAGAATCTCTCATGCCCCACAGTTTCGTTAACTAAGAGTATCCAATGTTGTAACGTGGGAGGATCAGGGGCAATGATGACCTTAGCCAATGCGGAGAGGTTAATCACATATTTATATAGAACAGAATTAAATGTTTTTTCCACTAAGGATCCAAATAACACCAGTGAGGGGTCCAACTGAGGCAGTTCCTCCGCAGTTTCGCGTATACAACCCCACACACCCTCCCCTATCTTTACTTTTTATTTAAATCTTTAGAATTGTTTATTTATTTAATTTTTGATGATACAAAAACAGTAAATATTTTTTTATCTTTTTTTTTATTATTATTATTAATACACACACGATGTGTATTCCTGCAGTCTCCCTATACATAACTTTTCCTCCCTCTAATAACAGCTATTAGGGGAGGATAAGGTGGGTATATGGGGAGACTGCAAGAATACTTGCCCTTGCACCATCTTCAGATGGTGTTGTATAGAGTATCAGCGCGGATTGTTAAAATTGCAAATACAGCGATCAGGGGAGCTAATACTAATGATCGCAATGGTTTCCATGGTGAAAATGGTCTATATCTGATGAAAACAAAGGCATCACTGTTTTATAAATGGAGCCCTAAGTTCCCAAATTGAACTAAGTGTGGCAATTACAGTGTTAAAGAGCAATGAAAATACCAAGTGTGATGCTTTGTTCAGTAGGGAGAGGAAATAGTAGAGTAAAATAGTAATGCTACTTTATAGGTCATTGGTACAGCCTGGAATAATTTGATTATTCAGAGTAAGGAGTGACAGCACAAAAAGGTGCAAGTCTGTATTTGGGCAAACCATGTTGCAATGAGGGGTGCAAATGAATTAAATTTTTTTGTATGTACATGAAATACTGAATTATTTAGCTGGATCCCCATAGCGAATGAACCTATTTCAATAGGGCTGATCGCTCCTTGCCAGTTCTGAACTGGCTGGGCTATCGATTGCCTATGCCTCGAAAGGTGAGTTTCCCCTTACCCAAACTCTAGGTCTCCCTTCCTACAGCTTAACCCTAAGTCCCCCCACAGCCTAACCATAAGTCCCCCCCTACAGCCTAACCCTAAGTCCCTCCCGCAGCCAAACCCCAAGTCTCCCCCCACGAAGCCTAACCCTAATTCCCCAGTGGCAGCGCTTTGTAAACTGAATGGGTGAGTATGCAAATCGCATAGTAACCCATTCATAAAAAAAATTCTGAGAGGATGCATTCAAAATAGGGACAGGCCAAACACAGCTTTCGGCTGTCCTTAATTCTCAATGTGAGCCCTCAAAGCGGGGACACGCAAAAACAAAAGAGCTAAATGTATAAACACCAATCTTAAATTGAATTACAGAACATCACCTCTTAATCTATTTTCTTTGCACAAAATAAATTTGATCCCCCTGCAGTTCAACATGGTTCAGACTTGATCCTTTTGTGTTTTTACTTCAGGGTTGCCGACTTTTAATAGCTTCCCTCGGGGATATCCCAGGGGGAAGCCATAGATGCATGCAAGGGATGGGGCTTAAAGATGCAATTTATGCAAATCGTGTCATATATATATAATCCTGTATAGGGATGTGGGCGGGGCTTGATGATCCAAATTGCATCATCACATCCCTCCCTGTCCCTAGCAACACTAGGATACTAGTGTTGCCAGGCAGGGGGGCAGGACTTGGGGCCGTGGTTTTCATGAAACCATAGGCCTCAAGCTCTCTGCGGGATACTGAGAGAACTGCCAGAGTTTCATGAGTCTCCTGGACATTCCAGGAGACTGTCTGTGTGTGATACTGATGGATATATGACCCTTCACACTGTCACTTCATGTAAAACATTTGGGGAAACTTGCTCCCTTGATATGGTAACTGTCCTGTGCTGGGATTCCTCTTTTATGTTTGTCTAGCCAACAAGCCAATGAAGCCATGCCCCTTTTCACGGCACCCACAAAGCCACACCCCATTTTAAAATAATCATTTTGGGGGTGTTTCTGGGCTACCAGAATCCCCCCATGGGTAGCTCACTGGGTCACTGATAGTCTAGCTGTGATCTTTCTTATCTTGTGTGTAGCTCCAGAAATGGCATGTGAGAAGTGTTTTTTAGAAGAGCTGCAGGGGAGCTGCTAATAGATACTGCACCACTAGCACCCACTATAGTTGCACCCCTGATATCACTCACCCCAGGCATTCTGTTCAGTTTTCCACTCAGCTCAATAAAGTTACAGTTGTTTAACAAAAAAGTCTTCACAAGCCTGCCTGTATGTTCAGCCCTCCAAGATTGGCTGATCACAGGCATGTGATACATCCTATCAGAGTCTGGAAGCAGGAAATACAAGGCTTGAAAGATCCGAAATTTTTGTGAAAATTATGTTTTGCCTCAATTACATGTGTTGGATTTCCTGGTATCCAAACCACTCATCTCTATCTATAACACACCACTTCGGCCAAAACACTTCCATACATTTAAACTATGATGCTATTTTAATTTAAAGGTATCTTTAAGAAGCAAAAAATCTAAAATGTAACATAAAAACAAATGAAATGATCTGCATATGTTAGCTTCAGAGCATACAGCCTATCTTTATATTGCACCAAAATAATTCTGGTATCAGTTGAAAAGAGAGTGAGCAAGAGATAGTAAAACATGTGTGCTCCCTGTTGCATTTTGCATACATATTCAGAGATCATAAATTCAAGAAAGAAAGACAAGACAATAAAGTCAATATGCTTTGCATCATTAAATTACTTTTTATAAAATTGAGAAATATATGTACCATGACTGTGGATTAATGTTGATATTAAATTGCTGGGATTTTCTTTTCCTTAGTTAAAGACATTGCTTTGTGCATCATAGGTATATGATATAACATACTGGCTACATCCTTCTTATTTTCAGACTACCTGACTGTGTCAAATCACATTTCATAGCGTGTTGACATTTGCTCTGGAGATTAGTAAATTAGCTCAGCATATAACTGAGATGGAGTCAAGAGACCTGCTGCTGGACGAGTGGGTAGTCAATAAACAAATAAGAAGTCTCCGCAGTTTGACAGACCTCTTTTTTCTTTCTTTCTCCCTTAAGATATCAATAGCGTTGAAGTAAATCAATAAAGTGCTAGATGCAGGCCTATGTCCAAGAATAATGTACACGATTGACTGAATTTGGCTTAAAAGTGGCTCCTGGTTTTGGATTTATGTTAAACATCCATTTATATAAACACAGTTAGCTTAAACTAGAATCTGGCTTTGACTTAATGTTAAATAATAATTATATCTATCCCATACACACACACAAGCACGTATATACAAACAAACAAACAAACACACACACACATATTTATATACCAAACGTATATATATTACATGCAGGTCTGCATATTCACACTTGAAACAGAAGTATTCCAAATTAATTGCCTAATTAATGAAAAATTCTAAATCCAGTACAGAAGCGAAGACCAAAAAGGCATAGAAAAGGTGCTGCCATAGGTCGGGGAATTTCCTGGGGTTTATTTTCATATTCTTTATAGGGTTCACAAATAAAACAAACAGAGTGCAGAGCAACCATCACACCCTAGCACTGAGCAAGTAACAGAGAGCACAGAAGCATGGAGATGCAATTTAACATACTCAAAGTCGATGGCTTGTTCTGGTTGACGGATGTAATGGGTAACAAAAGAACAAAGAAGAGATGTGTATTTGTTGGTATGTAGTTGCCGCTGCAATGGCCTAGTTTCGACACTAGTACAGCCTACAGATTAATTGTGACTGTATCAGTGCAGACAAATTTTTAATAAAGAAAATTTCAATCCCATAATTGGTACAAGGTACACATTCTGGTTAGGCTGCGAGACAGAAAGGGTTGTGGTTAGGCTGCAAGGAGAGTGAAGGGTTAAGATTAGGTTGCGGGACAGGGAAGGTTTGCGTTAGACTGCAGAGAGGGGAGGGTTACATTTAGGCTGTGGGGTGAGTATAGTTAGAGTTAGGGGAGGTTTAATGTTAGGTTGTGAGTTGAAGATGGTTAGTGTTAGGGGACAGTAAAGTTAGGCTGCAGGACTATTAGGGTTAACATCAAGGAAATTTACCTAATGGACTCTTGTTA
Organism: Limnodynastes dumerilii; assembly: GCA_011038615.1. Taxonomy (NCBI): domain Eukaryota; kingdom Metazoa; phylum Chordata; class Amphibia; order Anura; family Limnodynastidae; genus Limnodynastes; species Limnodynastes dumerilii. The sequence continues at coordinate 26,636 of WWET01005101.1, forward strand.
GAGATAGCAGTCGCGGGAACAATGTCTCTCTGGAACCTTAAAAAATTGACGGCTTTCGTAGTAAAGTGTTTTGTCAAAAGACAGATCATTGAAGTGGCGAATTACACCCTATTTATTTAGTGAAATATAAACTAAAATAAAAATTTGGGTAACAGTAAACCGTTGTTTGTCTTTAGAAGTCTGGTTATACAAACTCTTTACAGTGGAGAGGTCTTAGGATCACATGGATGTACTTTGCATTTTGGGTTAATAGTTTAAATCAACACCACAAAAAGAATAACAGGAATTGCTGCTACTACTTTCTCTATATGGCAGAGGACAGTTTATGTGTTACCTGTGGATATCTGAACATTTGGATCAATAACCCTAGTAACTGGGTCTGGGCCATTATATTTCACTGTTCATCCTGAACTACACTTATGTTGTCTCTTAAACTGCTCATTATTTGTGTGGGGGTTTTTCCAAATGCAGTATAGGTTCTTTTGAGCGTTTGAGTCTGGATCATGCCCCGTGTCTGTATTTCAATAAGAAAATCACCTCTCAAAATATGTGATTTAGGATACACGTCCCAATCATTAGACAGAATATTAATGCAACATCCAATGATAATTGAAGTGTGTATTAGGTCCCATGAACATGTTTCCTTTTTTATCTACTTATTTAGCATTGCAAAAACTAAAGTAAATTGCTGAAAATGTTATCCCTATCCCATGAATGTCTCCCTGTTTCTACTAACTACAGCACCAGGAGTAAAAATGAAGCATAACCTTCAATTCTTACAGTTAAAATCTGTCGCACAATAGTGTATTAGATTTAGATGCCATTTGATTTATAGTTTTGAACTAAATAAAATAAAGGTTATGGATTATCTTCTTTTGAAACAGGTTATTACTGTAGTTAACAAAAAAAAATTGCATTTTTATGGTCTTTTTCTAAATGTTATACATTGAAAAGGTTTTATCTATAAGAAAAAGTATTTCCCCCACCAACTATAAGTCCCTGTGGCTCTCTAGTCAGGTTAACTCCCAAGAGAATAAACGTAGAGACCATTCAGTTGAAGGAATAAAAATATATTTAGAAAGCATGTTTTCTGAAATGCTTGAATTATGTCCCAAAGTACTGGTAGTGTCTTTAGGACCTTAATATTAAGGAATTTTAACTGTGCAATCATTGATTCCTGACAATAGAGTAAAGATTTTAGTTGTGAGATTTAATTGGAGGAACAACCAGAAATAGAAAAAACTGTCATAGTCTAAAAAAAGTATATTATATATATGTGTTTCCCCATATTTTACATAATATTAACCTTTTCTTTACCAAATATAACATATAAAGAAAAACTATTTATGAGGAAGTTAAGTTGGCCACACACAATATGGTAATAATAAAACAGATTACAGTGTAGTGTAAGGCGTGGATTCATTTATCAGAACTCTGACAAGGCAGTCCATGAACACTATGACCCAATCATTTCTATCATCTAATTTCCTGAAGGATCTGTTCCTGTAAGGATCGATGCAGGGCGCTGGGAAGATAGCCCGAAAGACAGCCCTTAATATAAGACAGTTTGTGTCCACTATGCTATGTCTCCAACGATCAAGGTATTGTGTCAGCAGCCAAGGACATTGCATACTTTGTAACTGGCTTTTGTATCATAAAATTAAAATTGAAAATACATTCGTAATTAGAGGCACTATTTTGTTACTATATTAATAGTATTTTCCTAGACAAGTTTGGCAGGAAGGGTGCATACAAAGTACAGCCAAGCACAATGCAGCTATGTTCACAGACACAAAAAAGCAGATTACTTTACTGAGGTCTAAAGACCTTCTGCTGCCTTCCTAAACAAAATGGAGGATCTACAATCTTCCAAACCAAAGAGAAGAGGAGGTGGGAGTCGCAGAAGGTCGGCCACATCTCACTCCCAGAAGGCAGCAGCAAGTGGTAATCACACAGCAGGAGAGGCTCCTAAAAACACAGAGGATGAGGAGCAGCCAGGCCCGAGCCAGCCCCCGGTCAGTCAGAAAAGCTTTTATGTGGGGCTGAAGGTGACACAGTTTCTTTGTCGACCTGGTCACATCCTTCTCATCCGATGTGTCGGGGAAACCCACAAGAAGTTTAAGCAAAGCCATAGATAGACATTTGCGCAAGAGGGCCCACAAGCAAGCTGAAAAAGCAGTCGCCTCTCCTCCCCAACTTCCCCCTGCAGGTCATAACATAGTTCACTACGACGATACTGATGTTGCCTGTGGCTTGCAGCCGAACATCTGCAAATAAATAAAGAAGGGCAAATTCTTAGACAATTGATAGTAGTCACAAAGCGCTAAGCGCAGCATGGATAAAGGGTGTGGTCACAGAGGATCAATACGGCAACAATAACATCTGGTTAAATGCATGGTGAACATTCATGGATAGCTACCTGGAAACGAGGCCAGTTAAAAGCAAGAACATGACTCGTCCCCAGCATCTGGTCCATGACATTCAGGTGAAAACACAAGGTCCTGTTTAACACAAACATGACAAGGGCGCAAAAAGTATTGCGTTTGGCGTAAAAGACTTGGAGCTGTGACTTGAGGTCACTCGCACTCCACCACAGCCTATTGTGGACACACCCGTGCCCAAGAGATTTCAGAGGTTTTCTAAAGGAAAATGTTATAGGTTCAACACCATCATTTGCAGTAAATGCCCATACCATCACATTGCAATGGGAACCACCATACAAAATCATGCAATAGGTCTGCCGCACCAGCAGCCGCAGCCATACAGCAGTCTGGACTAATTCAACTTGACAAACTGGCAGAATGGCTGTTATATTACCCGTGGCGTGACATGGCTAACTTTTTGATGTGCAGCTTTCGTGATAGTTTTTGTTTGCCAATCATGGGGCAAGTATCAAATGCCTATCCATGTAACTTACGTTCAGTGGTCAAGGCACCAGGAGTTCTAGAGAAAAAGTTGGCAGGCAAATCCGTCTAGGTCAGATATGCTGTCCCTTTCCGTCACTAGTTCCAACTTACGCAGCATTTCAGTCAGGTGTGTCAGTTAACAATGCCATCCCAGGCATGTGCGCAAGGTTGTTTATCAATCCTTTAAATTGGCCCTGGCATTAGTTCAGGATGCTGGACTGGCTGCTCTTATGGCAAAAGTGGATGTGGAGTCTGCTTTTAGGCTGCTTCTCCTTGATTCTTCATCATCATTCCGTTACATGGGCTTTTAAAAGGGGGACTTTCTTTATGGATAAGTTCTTGCCCATGGGCTGCTCAGTGTCTTGTGAGGCATTTAGCAGTTTCCTTAACTGGTGCATTGTCGTGCGGACAGGTTTTTCTGGTTAGCTCACTATCTGGATGATTTTTTGGTAGTGGGTCCCTATGGTTTGAATACTTGTCAACATTTGCACTTGTCCACTCAGGCTCTCTTTTATTGCCTTGATGACCCGATATTGACTGATAAAACAGAGGGTTCGGCTACCAGGTTATCTTACCTCGGGATGGAGGTTGCTGGCCTCTGTTGTCTTCCAGCAGAAAAAGTCAGCCATCTGTATACATTGATAAAGTTGGCTTTCAGGCTTACCCTTACTAAAATTCAGTCTTTGGTGGGCTTGTTTTGTTTTGCATGCACGGTGATTCCCTTCAAGAAGATATTTTGCTGCAAACTAGAGTGTGCAACCACTGTGGTCAGCAACCCTTGAGCATGGGTCTCATTTTCGGATTTGGCTTGCCCCTGCAGGGTCTAGTTTGAAGCTGGAGTTCTTAATGGATGCAGCGAAGGGGGAAGGCTGGCTTTAGAACTTATTTCCAGGGTGACTGGTGTGCCGGGGCTTGGCTAACCCCCTGGCACTAAAGCAGACTGACCAAAAATGTGGTACTATTAGAACTGTTCCTGATCATGGTCGCAACAGAGTGAGTTGCCTGTGAAACCGCAACATGGCCTTCTGGTATGACAACATGGGGGTAATACAGATCCGGCTCCCAAAGCGAATTTGACCAGCACACCGTGTCCTTTCTCTGTTTAACAGGTGATCGGTCTTGGATTAAAGATCTTGCGCTGCAGTCGCTAGTACTCTCTATGCTGTGAAGGTATCGGGCTGCCTGGGCAGACTGGTCTGCATTCCATAGGAGTCACGGTAGGGCAGACAGAGACCTGTGGGTATGCCTTTGTGAATTTATCTTAAAGAATATAGACTTGGTAAATCTCGTACTTACATAAGCTTTGCTTTAGTGGGAATAGCCGTTTTGTGGCAGATTACGCTGTGAGCCGGACACCTCAAAATTCAAAACTCCTTTCAGAAAACGCTGGTTCAATTGGGCAAGGATCTGGCGGATTATGGGACACACTTGTTCCATATGCTCCACATGGGGTGGCATCTTCGACAGCAGCGCAAGGCCTTCCAGTTGATCGCTCCATCAAAAGGGTCGGTCGCTGGAATTCTCAAGCATAGAAGTCTTATATCCAACCATTTGCTAAAGAAGTGGTAAGTGTGATCTGGGTGAGTCCATGTTTTTTCAGGCTGCAGTTATATTTTTCTTGCATTTCCGTGTTATTATATTTTTCCTAGGTAGTTGTTGCCTTTGTTTTCCTCCCTGCTGCAGACTGAATAGGTTCCCAGGATTAGCATGATTGCTGCTCACAGCACCTGGTGCAGCAGCACAAAAGGATTTTTTCCTTCTGACACCTTGGGGCAATAAATAATTCCCTAATTTTTATATAGAAAAGACCCTAGTGGTTGGGAGGTTTTTCATCTTCACCCAGTTGTTTTGATAGTTGGGCATTCTTTTATTTTCTGGCCAGATCTGCATGCTGCAGCATCTAATTTTTTAGCTCCCAATGGCTTAGATGTTGTTTGAAAAAGTGTGAGAGGTATGTTGTGGTCCACTATATTAGAGTGTTTGGCTTTGGATATTGTGGGAATCACAGAATCATGGTGCAATGAAAATCATGACTGGGACCTAGCTATAACGGGTTAGAATTTATATAGGAAGGATAGAGTCGAAAAAATTGGAGAAGGCATATTAATGTATGTTAAGGAAGGGTTAAATTCAACTTTAATAGGGAGTATTGGAGAAAAAACTGAGGCGCATTGGGTAACCATAGAGACACAGGGTTATTCTTCATACTAGAGTAATATATAGGCCATCAGAGCAAGAGAATGAAATGGACATTGTCCTATTGCAAGACATTGCTAAAATGGCATTAAAAGGTGAGGTAATAATCATGCGAGATTTTGATCTACCTGATATAAACTGGGGTGAGTCTTCAGCAACCTCCACTAGAAGTAGGAACATTTTAAATTCATTAAAGCGTGTGTGACATAAGCAACTATAGCTGCTCTTATTAGGGGGGCGCAGGTATTATATTTGTACATACACCCTTCCATTTTAAATTCATTACAGAGTGTGTGCCATAAGCAACTGGTGATTGAGCCCACTCACAAAGAGGTTATTTTAGGTTTGGTACTTACAAATGGTGACCGAATCTCAGAAGTAAGTGTGGGTGAGAGCCTAGGATCCAGTGACCATCAAGCAGTATGGTTTAAAATAATGACTGAGAGAGCCACGTGCAACACAAAGACAAGGGTGCTAGACTTTAGGAAGGTGGATTTTGTGGAAATGGGGAAATGTGTAAGTGATTCTTTGGCAGAGTGGAGGCACATGAAAAATGCATCAATAAAAGCAACATACCTTTGTATAAGAAAGGTTAGGAAAAACCACAGAAAAAGAAAGCCAATGTGGTTTACAAAAGAGGTAGCAACTACAGTGAAAGCAAAAAAGATGACCTTTCGGAAATATAAGAAAACTCAAAATGATGATGACAGAGAGGAGTATTTTGAAAAACAGCAAGAGGCTAAAAAGGTTATCAGAACAGCAAAGGCACAAACTGAAGAAAAAAACTAAAGAGGGTATCGTACGGCTCAAAACGGAGAGTGGGATTCTTGTTGAGGGTGAAAGGGCTATGGCAGATAATCTTAACAAGTATTTCTGTTCCCTATGTACAATGTCTTATGTCGGTGCGCTCACCAAAAAAAGTCAAATAACCGTAGTCTCTTCTTACAGTATCTATAAGTCACCTTTTTCAAATACCCTATTCTCCTGGGGATTCCTTCAATGTTATTCGTCTTCCTCCTTCTGTTTTTTTATCTTCTGATGGAAAACCTTCTCCGTTTTCCTTTCTTAAATGCTCATCCAACTTCCTCCTCTCTCTTTTTAAACGCTTTCCAGCTCAAATAAAAGAGAGAATATATGGTGCAGATCAAATGAATCAAGTTCCAACCCCTCTGTGACTATATTCACAAAAGTAGTCTTTACAGGGTAGCTCAGAAATATCTCTCTCCTTTCTCTTCAGGGTTTTTCCATCTCACCTCCGATATCCCAAAAGACCTTCAACACCACTTCAAGAGAGCAAGGGAAATATCTGGTGCAGACCAGGCGGCCCAAAATGGGTGCACTGAAAAGTTTATACTCACACAAAGGACCTCTTGAACGTCAGCTTTATTTGTCAGATTTTCTTTTTCCAGATCTCATCTACGACGTCTTCGCCTCCGCTACCTCCGGACCTCCAGGAAGACAAAAACTTCTTTGGTGCAGATCACACAGGTTACAAGGTAAGTATCACAACTGTTTATACTCACAGAAGCCTCCTCTTGTATCGTTGCTTATATAAGGTCTTTCTCCTTTTTCCTTTTCAGATTCACCTATGATCTCCCTCCTCTCTCAGCGTCCACTCGGAGATGAACCAGGAGACCCAACCACAGAAAATTAAAAGGCACTGGATCCCCTCTCGTGGAGACCCCCAAAAGGCGATGGATCCCCTCTCATGGAGACCCCCAAAACTCAATCCCAGACAAAAGACTCAAAATCCTCAGCCGCAACTACCACATGCAGCACAACTCCTTCTTTCAATAAAAACGATAATTTATTTGTATCAATAAAACTTTGCATAAAATATGATTCAGTCCTTATTCAAAGCGGAGGTGATTCACATATGCTCCTCCTAAACAATCTTCACCCCCCCATCCAGAAGGGGAGAGAAATCCTCCCACCCTGCACCAAATCCTTAACCCCTATCCCCACAGATGTAGCAACTCCTTCACCCAGGTAAACAGAAAAAAAGGGCCCTTAAATCTGTAGTACCAGGGGAGGGAGAGGAGAAGGCTGGATGAGGTAACAAGACTGAGGACACTCTCACCGTCAAGCCACCAACACGTTTCAACCGAATCAAACGGTCTTTCTCAAGGTCTAAGGTCAAAGTATTTCTGTTCAATATTCACAAAAGAAAGAGAGGGGAAGGGTCCACTTTTAAATGGGAAGGCTATTAATACAATGGGGGAAATTACTACTATCACTGAGGAGCAGGTATTAAAAGAACTTTCAAAGCTGAAAGTGGATAAATCAATGAGACCAGATGAGATACATCCAAGGATACTTATACCCCGTTCACACTGAGTAAAAACCGGGGATATTGGAGGGACAAGCCCAAACTACCCAGGTCAGGGCTCAGCGTGAACGTCACACCTGCCGCAACCCAGGTCGAGTGACCCCGGAATCAGACACGGGTTTTAAAAAGGGTTATTCCTGTGTCAGACCCGTGTAGCCGCCAGTGTGAACGGTGCGACCTGGGTTTTTTAAACACAGGTATCACTGAAATAAGCTGATTGGAGGGAGAGACGCCTGTACATGATGTCAAGAGTGTGCTGCGGATAAAGACGGAGATAGATACAGCAGAAAAAGTCCTACGTCTCTGCTCCTCATTGAGGATTCCGCGCCCGAGACCGAACCATGCGTCATGGATTCTACAGCTGCCACAGACGATAGCATTAACACAACAATGAACGATGAAGTTCCAGAGTCGCAGGCTTTATCCGCAACACCATCACCGTCAGTGGGTGAACCGGAGACCAGACCACTACGTTCAAACAGTAAGTATAACTTTATTTATTGTAACTACATCAACATAGGAACAGCAACATGTAAAATAAAAAATGCCATAACATACACCATACAAGTAAAACAGTGGGAAAAAAACACACATAAACAGTGATAGGGAAACCTTCAAAAAACACATTCAAAAACGTTAAAAATTTAAAAACATCTACTGGTTAAATTGAAAACTTTATTTTAAAAAAACATAACACTGTGAAAACAAAGCTAAACTGTGAAACATAAAACATAAAATTGTAAAACATAAAACTGAAAAAAACACATGCAAAAAGGTAACAAATTTACAAATATTGGGCCAGATCCAGAACAACGCTTGTGAGCGAATTTACGCGTGTCGGAGACGTAAAATCGCCTTTTGGTAAATACAGCGCATGCGCACCATAGAAAATACGCTCAGTAACGTAGCGTAATTGTGAACGTATGGGCCATTCACGTATGTGTCACGTAAATACTTACGTGTGGGCGTGCCAATTTTACGTGAGTCCAAAATACGTCTGAAATACGTTAAGTAGGCGGGGGTTTGTATTTAAAGTGTACAGTATGGGCGTGCTTAGCTGCGTAAATACGTGTTGCCCATACATACATGAGCGGATCACTGCGGTTACGTCAGCTAAAGTTAAGGTAGGGTTTGAAAAGCGTATATTGACAAAATACGTACATTCAAGGGGTGTGCCTAGGGGGGTGTATAGAAGGTACGCACGCGTAAATACGCGGTGTGCCTAGGGGAGTGTATAGAAGGTATGCACGCGAAAATACGCTACGCGAGTAAACGTACGGCAAACGTAATTCTGGATCTACCCCATTAACAGTTAAAATTGCTATTTTTTTCATTAAAAAAATAACCCACTGGGAAAAAATACAGGTAAACAGTGATACATTAAACTTCTGAAAACATTTATTAAAACATTTATAAACAACAACACATCTGTTGCAGCATGCAGTAAGTGTACAGGAGGAATGAGGCCTCAAGCACATATCAGCACACAAAACTGCTATTTTATTGTACGTAAACTTCCATGTGTTCTATAGCTTCTCTATATCTATGACAGGGCATAAAGCGCAACCAGCTGCAGGTTATAATATTCTTTAAGGGCCTAAGGAAACGGTATTCTAAGGTGCTTGACCCCAATGTGTCTGCATTTTTATATTCTGATGATTTTTTTTTGTGTTTCCCCTTTCTAGTCTACAATGTGCCTGCAAGGAAGAGGAAGCAGTCCAGGGTAGAGCAAGCTACCAAAGCAATGACCACTGTAATAGTCGAACAACTAGAGGAAATGGATATGGCGATGCAAGCCCAAGAAGATTCCTGTCTTCAGTGCTTCTTTGAGCATGAGCGACAGCTGCAGCATGATTTTATTTTGCAAATAATGGGTATGCATGAGCGTATTAGCAGGGAAAAATCGAGAAAGCCAAATGCTTTTCCTTGATCGCCTGGTGGCAAGTAAACACTCAACCTCAAACTCACACTCAGCGTGAGGCTAATTACCCCAGTTATAGCAGAGGTCAAAATGTCTTCCCACCACTCTCAGGCAGCCCTTTATTAGGAAGATCTCAACGTTATCCTCAACAAAATTAAAGTCATTACCCTGAGTACCCAGCTGCTCCACACCCTGAATACCCACCCGCTCCACATAATCCTGACTATACGGCTGCCCAACATAACCCTGAGTACCCACCTAGTCAGCCTAACACTGATTACCTTGCAGCTCAACAAAACACAGAGTACAGCCATTTTCAACAGTTGTAATGACTGTTGCGTTATGTAACATAGAAACATAGAAACATAGAAAGTGACGGCAGATAAGAGCCACATGGCCCATCTAGTCTGCCCATTTGTTTATTGAAAACTATACTGACCCTAGACCCTATTTACCCTCAATTTGGTTTACAATTTAGGATACCCTTATATTTAACCCAAGCATGTTTAAATTGTTCTACTGTATTGGCCTCAACCACCTCAGATGGGAGAATATTCCACTTATCTATCACCCTTCAGTGAAGTAATTTTTCCGCACATTTCCTTTGAATCTACCACCCTCCAGTTTATATTCATGCCCTCGTGTTCTATTACACCTTTTCTTTTATATAATGTCCCCTCCTGTACCTGTCACCCTCCAGTATATATCCATGCCCTCGTGTTCTATTACACCTTTTCTTTT
>WWET01005101.1:49493-70754 GCA_011038615.1 Limnodynastes dumerilii
TCCCCCTTCCCCCTCTCTCTACAGTCAAAACTACTAAACACACTTGTTTTCAATGGTTCCTGTGCTGTGAAGGGCGACAGCCTGGTTGATGTTAAAGTTGAACCTGTGGCGGTAGAGGAGACATGGACGCTGGCTGAGGAGGAGAGTCCTACGGAGGCCAACACAGGTGAGTAGTAATCCCTAATACAGGAAAAGGTCCAATGGTTCTCATAGTTATACGACGCTAAGGAGCCCCCTATCCATACAGGCACTAACCCCGGTAATTCCTGTGTACCCAATATAACGCATCTTATGTGTCTACAGACGGACCCAGGAAGAGACGTCTCGGCCCCCATTACTCAGAGTGTTCTGACAATACCCATCGCGGTGATCAGGTAGATTGATGACTTTACCAGACAATCTCTATTAACGCAGCTTTCAATCCACGGTGTAAACGCGTTCCTTGGGGTATAGTAATGATACTATTCTGTGGGACACTTAGGCCGACTCTGGGAAGAACGATGCAGCATCACAGACACAGGGGGCGGAAGAGAAGCATGTGACCTCTGACCCCCAGGTGAAGGCGGAGGAACCTCCTGTAGATGTTGGCGCAGGTGAGCGCATGGAATATATGTGACACCATGGTGAACGTATCTATTGAATAGTTACCAAAGTAACTATATTATTATATCTATTATTGGTATTATTGAACATTTCACTCCATTTAATTACACGCTTTGCAGCCACTGAAGCCTCTTCTAGATTGACCTTTATTAATGTTATAATGCGGAATCCTATTACATGGCTCTGCACTGCTACTACACCGTCTATTATGTGTGACCCCGACCAGAACCCAAGTCTATAACATTTCATTCATCTGCATTAACCTTCTGCCATATCCCGGCTTATTGGCTATTGTCTGTAGCAAAATACAGAGACTCTATACCAGGCCTAGACAACCTACAAGTCCCATCATGCTTTTACAGGTATTAGCTATGTTTGTGCTGTTGAAGCATGCTGGGAGTTGTAGTGTCACTACACTAGGAGTGCTGAAGCATTAGCAATGCTATGACGATTGATTTGTTACCCAATTGTATGTTATAAAATAGGAAAACACAAGGAAACAGTGGCGGGAGATTTTGTGGCATAATAAATGGAGACAGCAGTAATACATGGCACCAGCTGAGCTTCAGAATTTTATTTGAGAGCAGAAAGGCTTAAACTGATGTAAAACATTGTGCGAGGACGTCATCTACACGGCACCATATATGGGAGCAGGAATCACGGTGTAAAGATGGAAGTTCATACGTTGTGGTGTATCATGGGATAGACAGCCCTTCTATGTGAGAGGTTTAGTAGTTATACTGTAAAGCTGGCTACACATTAGAGAAATTATCACTCCCAGCAGTAGATGGCCCATAAATGATTTTCCCCCAGACGCCCCTCACCTCTCCTGCGGGGAAAATTATTCTATGTTGAAGAGGGAGGAGATGCTGAGATTGACATGAGGTTCTTGCGTCTGATTAGCTGCATGGGCCTCTTGTCAATCTCTGCACTGATTGGCTGCCTGTCAGTTTCAGCAGGAGGCCCAGACAGCTAGTTAATTGGCTGGCTGCCACAGAAACTCCGGCCAGTGTGTGGCCCCTCCCCCTCCTTGTCGAGGTTTTCATTTCTATTTGATAATTACCGGCAAGTATAGCAGTAATATAGCAATGGAAGCCCTCATGTCTTTTATTGCTGCTGTACTTGCCAAAAAATATGGAGTGAGAGATGGAGAATGGGAAGATAATCAGGAATTCTGAACGATCAGATTATTAGACTTTGCCTTTCTGAGACCATTATCAGAATTTATCAGCACCACACACTACAGAGATTATTGGTCTGATTACTGATATCACTGTAGTGTGTGGCCATCTTAAAGGGGGCTGATTCAGAGTTTGGGAGTAAGGGTAAAAAAGGTGCAAATGTACAGCTCGGCTAAACCATTTTTCAAAGTAAGGGGTATTATTTAATTTAAAATCTTTTGCATGCAGGGAAAATACTTTGCTTTTACACATAGAACTCAAATACTGCAGAGCTTTGTGTCTATTCTATAAAATAGAGTTGAGCTAAGAAACTTCACCTCCTAATTTTAATTCTGGTTTCACAATGTAAATTTTCCTCCCCTTGCAGTTCAACATGGTATTGCTCATGTCTACACTTGCACCTAAAAAAAGATGTAAATGCAGCTCTGAATCAGCCCCAAGGTGTCATTTTGTGTCAGATGTTATCTTTTGTTTCCCGTTCTGATAATGCAGAATAATATTTCCCTTTCCCTCTCCAGACTGTAAAGCAAAGCCTAAGGGACGAAAAAAATTATACCGTTCAGCAACAACATCCAGAAGCATAAATTATGGAATTGATTGCGACAAAGTTCCAGAAGATTATGATCAGATTGGCGAAAAACAGTTCATCTGTACAGAGTGCGGAAAAGGTTTTAGCCTTTACTCCTACCTCACCAAACATCAGAGGTGTCACTCTGGGGAGAAGCCATACACTTGCACTGTGTGTGGGAAATGTTTCACCTACAAACCAAGTCTTGTGAGCCACCAAAGAGTTCACACAGGGGAGAAGCCCTTTTCCTGTTCTGAATGCGGGAAACTGTTTGCCAGTAAATTCAACCTAAAAACACATGAGAAAATTCATTCGGGAGATAAACCAGTCGGGTGTCCGGCGTGTGGGAAGGGTTTTAGCAATAATCCAGCACTTGTTAAGCATCTGAGAATTCATACAGGAGAGAAACCTTTTGCGTGTTCCGATTGTGGGAAATTTTTCTCCAGCAAGTCTGGTCTTAATGCGCATTTGATCCTTCATACTGGAGAGAAACCTTTCATGTGCGCTGAATGTGGAAAATCATTTGCCAACCAATCCAACCTTATTTCACATAAAATAATTCACACGGGGGAGAAGCCCTATGTATGCTCTATATGCGGGAAGGGTTTTGCCAACCAGTCTAATCTCGCTAAACACAAAATCATTCACACAGAAGAAAAACCATTTCTATGTATGGAGTGCGGCAAGTTCTTCACCAGGAAAGGAAGCCTCGATAAACATCGCCAACGGATTCATGAAAAAGGAAGACTGGTAGAATCGATGCCCTTCTTTTAGGGTGACAGCGTATGAACAAATCACTGATAATATGGAAAAAGGACCCACGTAATTGAAAAATAGATAAAAAAAACACTACAATGAAATCTAGAATATACTAATTTAATCCATTCTTTTTTTTTTTTTTTTAAGGAAAAATGCAGAACACTTATTTGAGTAATCAGCTGTGTCCGTGTGCCATAAATCTGTTCCCTAATCCACCTAGAGTATTGTATGACTACAGCAAGGACAGCTGACAATCTGGAGACCCCAAAACATTGTGACCCCCACATGCGGTCGTACAATTTTACCCACAGTACCCTGTGATTAGAAAATAAATATATGCAGTGTGATCCTATAGAGATATATAAATATGTATAGAGAGAGAAAAGTCTATTGTGATTCTGGACCGTGTTCACAGATACGATTTTGCCTGATTTTTGTGCGTATTTTTAGGATCGGATGCATTGCGCAGGCGTAGTAACTTTTTCCACGCAAAGTACGTAGGATTTAGGCACGGATTTCAGAAACGCACTTAGGGCCTGATCCAGACCTACTACCGCAAGCGATCGTACGCCGGTCGGGAGCGTAAAAACGGGATAAAAAACGCACTGCGCATGTGCAGTATGGCAACTTCCGGTCGTCCGAAGGACATGAGCGTACAGCGAGCGTATTTTCAGCGTATTTTTCGCCCAAGGGGCGTGCGTTTTGTACGCCGATAGTCTGGACGCTCGTTACTACACAGAGGCGGGGATAGCCATTTAAATTGTACAGTATGGGCGTGCTAAGCCCCGTACGACCAGCGTATCGGTACGAAAATTCACATGGACGCTTGAAAAAGTTAGGGTAGGGTTCAGCCGCCGTAAGTCGTTACAATCAATGGGAGTGTCATGGGCGTGAAAGTTTATACGCCCGGGCGATCATACGCTACGCTCGCGGGCGTAGGTCTGGATAAGGCCCTTAGTCACATACATATGGAGAGGCGAGGTTGTTTTCCGTATATTCGAAGTTACGTGAAAGTGGGAGGGGGGAGGCCTTTAAATGGACTTTTCAGGGCCGGTTAGTAATGTACGCACGCATGTAGCTACACACGTAGAGTTGAGGTTGCCCTATGGACGCGTAAGTCACCAAAAATCTGTCCGTGTGAGGGGAGTGTGATGGGTGTGGCCTTGCCACGTACGTGCGTATTTTTGCGCACTTTATACACGCGTCTGTGAATCCGGTCCTTTAAGCAACTGGTAAGGTGGCATTTTGGTGCTAATTTTTATACCTGCAGTAATGAATACATGTGGATATACATGTAATGTCTATGGAAGATAATTGTACTTTATAGCAAAAATAAAATGTTTTGCACTGGTGTTTTACTGAGTAACAGGATAAGGGCAGTTTATGAGCATCTTCCGCTGTAATTACATCTGGACGTTGTGTGATCCATAACTCACAGTGCAGGTGCTGCAGTGATGACATAAGCACAGTATAGCACGGTACAGTACAGCACGGTATAGTACAGTATAGCACAGTACAGCATGGTATAGTACAGTACAGCACAGCACGGTATAGCACAGTACAGCATGGTATAGCACAGTACAGCATGGTATAGTACAGTACAGCACGGTATAGCACAGTACAGCACGGTATAGTACAGTATAGCACGGTATAGCACAGTACAGCACGGTATAGTACAGTATAGCACAGTACAGCACGGTATAGCACAGCGCGGTACAGTACATCACAGTACAGTACGGTATAGTATGATACAGCACGGTATAGTACAGTACAGCAAGGTATAGTACAGTACAGCAGGGTATAGTACAGTATAGCATGGTACAGCACGGTACAGTACAGCACAGCATGGTATAGTATGATACAGCATGGTATAGTATGGTACAGTACAGCATGGTATAGTATGATACAGCATGGTATAGTATGGTACAGTACAGCACGGTATAGTACAGTACAGCATGGTATAGTATGATACAGCATGGTATAGTATGATACAGCACGGTATAGTACAGTATAGCACGGAACAGTATAGCACGGTATAGTATGGTACAGTACAGTATAGCACGGTATAGTACAGTATAGTAAGGTACAGCACGGTATAGTAAGGTACAGCACGGTATAGTACAGTATAGCGTGATACAGCAAGGTACAGCACGGTATAGTACAGTATAGCATGGTATAGTACGGTACAGCACGGTATAGTACAGTATAGCATGGTATAGTACAGTATAGCACGGTACAGTACAGTATAGCACGGTACAGTACAGTATAGCACGGTACAGTACAGTATAGCACAGTATAGCACGGTATAGTACAGTATAGCACGGTACAGTACAGTATAGCACGGTATAGCACAGTATAGCACGGTATAGTACAGTATAGCACGGTACAGTACAGTATAGCACGGTATAGTACAGTATAGCACGGTACAGTACAGTATAGCACGGTATAGTACGGTATAGCACGGTACAGTACAGTATAGCACGGTACAGTACAGTATAGCACGGTATAGTACAGTATAGCACGGTATAGTACAGTATGGTACAGTATAGCAAGGTACAGCACGGTATAGTACAGTACAGCAAGGTACAGCAGGGTATAGTACGGTACAGCACGGTATAGCACAGTACAGCACGGTATAGTACAGTATAGCACATAGCACGGTATAGTACAGTATAGCACGGTACAGTACAGTATAGCACAGTATAGCACGGTATAGTACAGTATAGCACGGTATAGTACAGTATAGCAAGGTACAGCAGGGTATAGTACGGTACAGCACGGTATAGTACAGTATAGCAAGGTACAGCATGGTATAGTACAGTACAGCAAGGTACAGCAGGGTATAGTACGGTACAGCACGGTATAGCACAGTACAGCACGGTATAGTACAGTATAGCACATAGCACGGTATAGTGGTGATTGGGCAATGTGTGCCCAGCTCATATCTGAAATAAGCGCAATTCTATTGTGTTTCAGCTTCTTGATTTCCCCTCTGCAGCTCCTGGGATTAGTATTAATGTGTCACTTCCAGCTACTGGGACAGTGTTGCAGTATTCTGGCCGCCTTTTTCTCCTTTGGCCGGTGTGCTATAGGATGTGGCTTCTGACCCATCTTCTTGCAGGCTGAGAAGCTCCCAGCAGCACAATGCTGAGGACATGATGTGGGATGACCTTTGTCCCCACATCACCTTAACTTTGGCATCAGATTCTTCTGGTGTGCACCTGAATCTGCAGCTATTAATGTACATTCAGATACTGGTGTCCCTGCCCTCTCTTCCAGTGACTCCTCTCCTCTATTATTATTACATATCTTGTTTTCTGAATGTAATATATTATCGCCCATGGAATAAAACACTGGCAGTACAGTTGATGCACTAGCGCTCTCTAGTGGCAGTTCTTTACTGGACCCTTTCTCCTGACTGCTGTGCTCAGATCTTTCCTATGGAATGTAGATCAGAAATCCTTGCTGTCCTGGGGGCTTGCCCTTGTCCTGTATTGGGCAACATACAAACACCAGCCTGTTGTGGACATTCAACAGAAATGTAACTTTTGCAGTGTTCTCCCTAGAAGGTTTCTCCGGCCGGATGGTGTAAAGAGTAGACAGATGGGGGCAGTGTGATACTTTGCAATAATAACATTGTAATGGATCCAGACATCCGTTCCCACTGCGGAGCTTCTCGCTGCTGCAGCACAACTGAGGCTTCAGGCGCTGCCCATCACATAACTTTATTCTGTTCTCTGGCCGGGCAGTAACGGCAGCGGTCAGCTAAAAGGTCCTGGGGAGAACACTGCTGTTTATTTCTTTTTTCCGCCCATTGGGCCTGATCCAGAATTACGGCCACCGCTGTATATACGGCGACCGTATGCGTATGATCTGCGCATGCGCCGGGCAGATGTTGCCTGGAGTAAGTGTTGAAAATCATAGTCCTGAATCATGCTTCCGTAACTGCAGCGTAGTTATGGAGGAGGGGGCAGGGAGCACTATAGCTATGCCGCAGTTACGGAAGGTAGACGGGGGGGGGCATTAAAATGAGGTTTTAGTGGCAGGGTTAGGGAGATACGATCTTGATCCCGGCGTAACAGAGTGTAATTACACAAGGACAGGGGTGGTGTCAGAGCTATGCTGGCCATACTAATGGATAGCGGCACAGTGTAGCTCTGGATCAGACCCGTTCACACAACCATTTTCTGTTGCAGAAACCAGACTTTTATTTAGTAATATTTGCGGTTTTTTCATTTTTTTCCATCTGCTGAACGCTGCAATTTTTCCTGAGCAGCTGAATGAAAATGCTTATTATGTAACGATTATTGGCTGTATTAGGTACAACTAGGCCTGGCCCCAATACCAATAAGGTTCTCACAACCGATGGGTGATGGGGTGATCACAGGCAAAAGATGTGTAAAGAATTTAGTTTTTGAGATTCTCTCTTTAGGGGAATTAGGAGGGCGATGTGGAAAGGGCCCTGAGATAGAGGAAGGGTCCTGAGTAGGTGGTATCGGGGTGCAGGGGGAGATTAGATAGAGGAAGGGTCCTGAGTAGGTGGTAGAGAGGTGCAGAGGGAGATTAGATAGAGGAAGGGTCCTGAGTAGGTGGTAGAGAGGTGCAGAGGGAGATTAGATAGAGGAAGGGTCCTGAGTAGGTGGTAGAGAGGTGCAGAGGGAGATTAGATAGAGGAAGGGTCCTGAGTAGGTGGTAGAGAGGTGCAGAGGGAGATTAGATAGAGGAAGGGTCCTGAGTAGGTGGTAGAGAGGTGCAGAGGGAGATTAGATAGAGGAAGGGTCCTGAGTAGGTGGTAGAGAGGTGCAGAGGGAGATTAGATAGAGGAAGGGTCCTGAGTAGGTGGTAGAGAGGTGCAGAGGGAGATTAGATAGAGGAAGGGTCCTGAGTAGGTGGTAGAGAGGTGCAGAGGGAGATTAGATAGAGGAAGGGTCCTGAGTAGGTGGTAGAGAGGTGCAGAGGGAGATTAGATAGAGGAAGGGTCCTGAGTAGGTGGTAGAGAGGTGCAGAGGGAGATTAGATAGAGGAAGGGTCCTGAGTAGGTGGTAGAGAGGTGCAGAGGGAGATTAGATAGAGGAAGGGTCCTGAGTAGGTGGTAGAGAGGTGCAGAGGGAGATTAGATAGAGGAAGGGTCCTGAGTAGGTGGTAGAGAGGTGCAGAGGGAGATTAGATAGAGGAAGGGTCCTGAGTAGGTGGTAGAGAGGTGCAGAGGGAGATTAGATAGAGGAAGGGTCCTGAGTAGGTGGTAGAGAGGTGCAGAGGGAGATTAGATAGAGGAAGGGTCCTGAGTAGGTGGTAGAGAGGTGCAGAGGGAGATTAGATAGAGGAAGGGTCCTGAGTAGGTGGTAGAGAGGTGCAGAGGGAGATTAGATAGAGGAAGGGTCCTGAGTAGGTGGTAGAGAGGTGCAGAGGGAGATTAGATAGAGGAAGGGTCCTGAGTAGGTGGTAGAGAGGTGCAGAGGGAGATTAGATAGAGGAAGGGTCCTGAGTAGGTGGTAGAGAGGTGCAGAGGGAGATTAGATAGAGGAAGGGTCCTGAGTAGGTGGTAGAGAGGTGCAGAGGGAGATTAGATAGAGGAAGGGTCCTGAGTAGGTGGTAGAGAGGTGCAGAGGGAGATTAGATAGAGGAAGGGTCCTGAGTAGGTGGTAGAGAGGTGCAGAGGGAGATTAGATAGAGGAAGGGTCCTGAGTAGGTGGTAGAGAGGTGCAGAGGGAGATTAGATAGAGGAAGGGTCCTGAGTAGGTGGTAGAGAGGTGCAGAGGGAGATTAGATAGAGGAAGGGTCCTGAGTAGGTGGTAGAGAGGTGCAGAGGGAGATTAGATAGAGGAAGGGTCCTGAGTAGGTGGTAGAGAGGTGCAGAGGGAGATTAGATAGAGGAAGGGTCCTGAGTAGGTGGTAGAGAGGTGCAGAGGGAGATTAGATAGAGGAAGGGTCCTGAGTAGGTGGTAGAGAGGTGCAGAGGGAGATTAGATAGAGGAAGGGTCCTGAGTAGGTGGTAGAGAGGTGCAGAGGGAGATTAGATAGAGGAAGGGTCCTGAGTAGGTGGTAGAGAGGTGCAGAGGGAGATTAGATAGAGGAAGGGTCCTGAGTAGGTGGTAGAGAGGTGCAGAGGGAGATTAGATAGAGGAAGGGTCCTGAGTAGGTGGTAGAGAGGTGCAGAGGGAGATTAGATAGAGGAAGGGTCCTGAGTAGGTGGTAGAGAGGTGCAGAGGGAGATTAGATAGAGGAAGGGTCCTGAGTAGGTGGTAGAGAGGTGCAGAGGGAGATTAGATAGAGGAAGGGTCCTGAGTAGGTGGTAGAGAGGTGCAGAGGGAGATTAGATAGAGGAAGGGTCCTGAGTAGGTGGTAGAGAGGTGCAGAGGGAGATTAGATAGAGGAAGGGTCCTGAGTAGGTGGTAGAGAGGTGCAGAGGGAGATTAGATAGAGGAAGGGTCCTGAGTAGGTGGTAGAGAGGTGCAGAGGGAGATTAGATAGAGGAAGGGTCCTGAGTAGGTGGTAGAGAGGTGCAGAGGGAGATTAGATAGAGGAAGGGTCCTGAGTAGGTGGTAGAGAGGTGCAGAGGGAGATTAGATAGAGGAAGGGTCCTGAGTAGGTGGTAGAGAGGTGCAGAGGGAGATTAGATAGAGGAAGGGTCCTGAGTAGGTGGTAGAGAGGTGCAGAGGGAGATTAGATAGAGGAAGGGTCCTGAGTAGGTGGTAGAGAGGTGCAGAGGGAGATTAGATAGAGGAAGGGTCCTGAGTAGGTGGTAGAGAGGTGCAGAGGGAGATTAGATAGAGGAAGGGTCCTGAGTAGGTGGTAGAGAGGTGCAGAGGGAGATTAGATAGAGGAAGGGTCCTGAGTAGGTGGTAGAGAGGTGCAGAGGGAGATTAGATAGAGGAAGGGTCCTGAGTAGGTGGTAGAGAGGTGCAGAGGGAGATTAGATAGAGGAAGGGTCCTGAGTAGGTGGTAGAGAGGTGCAGAGGGAGATTAGATAGAGGAAGGGTCCTGAGTAGGTGGTAGAGAGGTGCAGAGGGAGATTAGATAGAGGAAGGGTCCTGAGTAGGTGGTAGAGAGGTGCAGAGGGAGATTAGATAGAGGAAGGGTCCTGAGTAGGTGGTAGAGAGGTGCAGAGGGAGATTAGATAGAGGAAGGGTCCTGAGTAGGTGGTAGAGAGGTGCAGAGGGAGATTAGATAGAGGAAGGGTCCTGAGTAGGTGGTAGAGAGGTGCAGAGGGAGATTAGATAGAGGAAGGGTCCTGAGTAGGTGGTAGAGAGGTGCAGAGGGAGATTAGATAGAGGAAGGGTCCTGAGTAGGTGGTAGAGAGGTGCAGAGGGAGATTAGATAGAGGAAGGGTCCTGAGTAGGTGGTAGAGAGGTGCAGAGGGAGATTAGATAGAGGAAGGGTCCTGAGTAGGTGGTAGAGAGGTGCAGAGGGAGATTAGATAGAGGAAGGGTCCTGAGTAGGTGGTAGAGAGGTGCAGAGGGAGATTAGATAGAGGAAGGGTCCTGAGTAGGTGGTAGAGAGGTGCAGAGGGAGATTAGATAGAGGAAGGGTCCTGAGTAGGTGGTAGAGAGGTGCAGAGGGAGATTAGATAGAGGAAGGGTCCTGAGTAGGTGGTAGAGAGGTGCAGAGGGAGATTAGATAGAGGAAGGGTCCTGAGTAGGTGGTAGAGAGGTGCAGAGGGAGATTAGATAGAGGAAGGGTCCTGAGTAGGTGGTAGAGAGGTGCAGAGGGAGATTAGATAGAGGAAGGGTCCTGAGTAGGTGGTAGAGAGGTGCAGAGGGAGATTAGATAGAGGAAGGGTCCTGAGTAGGTGGTAGAGAGGTGCAGAGGGAGATTAGATAGAGGAAGGGTCCTGAGTAGGTGGTAGAGAGGTGCAGAGGGAGATTAGATAGAGGAAGGGTCCTGAGTAGGTGGTAGAGAGGTGCAGAGGGAGATTAGATAGAGGAAGGGTCCTGAGTAGGTGGTAGAGAGGTGCAGAGGGAGATTAGATAGAGGAAGGGTCCTGAGTAGGTGGTAGAGAGGTGCAGAGGGAGATTAGATAGAGGAAGGGTCCTGAGTAGGTGGTAGAGAGGTGCAGAGGGAGATTAGATAGAGGAAGGGTCCTGAGTAGGTGGTAGAGAGGTGCAGAGGGAGATTAGATAGAGGAAGGGTCCTGAGTAGGTGGTAGAGAGGTGCAGAGGGAGATTAGATAGAGGAAGGGTCCTGAGTAGGTGGTAGAGAGGTGCAGAGGGAGATTAGATAGAGGAAGGGTCCTGAGTAGGTGGTAGAGAGGTGCAGAGGGAGATTAGATAGAGGAAGGGTCCTGAGTAGGTGGTAGAGAGGTGCAGAGGGAGATTAGATAGAGGAAGGGTCCTGAGTAGGTGGTAGAGAGGTGCAGAGGGAGATTAGATAGAGGAAGGGTCCTGAGTAGGTGGTAGAGAGGTGCAGAGGGAGATTAGATAGAGGAAGGGTCCTGAGTAGGTGGTAGAGAGGTGCAGAGGGAGATTAGATAGAGGAAGGGTCCTGAGTAGGTGGTAGAGAGGTGCAGAGGGAGATTAGATAGAGGAAGGGTCCTGAGTAGGTGGTAGAGAGGTGCAGAGGGAGATTAGATAGAGGAAGGGTCCTGAGTAGGTGGTAGAGAGGTGCAGAGGGAGATTAGATAGAGGAAGGGTCCTGAGTAGGTGGTAGAGAGGTGCAGAGGGAGATTAGATAGAGGAAGGGTCCTGAGTAGGTGGTAGAGAGGTGCAGAGGGAGATTAGATAGAGGAAGGGTCCTGAGTAGGTGGTAGAGAGGTGCAGAGGGAGATTAGATAGAGGAAGGGTCCTGAGTAGGTGGTAGAGAGGTGCAGAGGGAGATTAGATAGAGGAAGGGTCCTGAGTAGGTGGTAGAGAGGTGCAGAGGGAGATTAGATAGAGGAAGGGTCCTGAGTAGGTGGTAGAGAGGTGCAGAGGGAGATTAGATAGAGGAAGGGTCCTGAGTAGGTGGTAGAGAGGTGCAGAGGGAGATTAGATAGAGGAAGGGTCCTGAGTAGGTGGTAGAGAGGTGCAGAGGGAGATTAGATAGAGGAAGGGTCCTGAGTAGGTGGTAGAGAGGTGCAGAGGGAGATTAGATAGAGGAAGGGTCCTGAGTAGGTGGTAGAGAGGTGCAGAGGGAGATTAGATAGAGGAAGGGTCCTGAGTAGGTGGTAGAGAGGTGCAGAGGGAGATTAGATAGAGGAAGGGTCCTGAGTAGGTGGTAGAGAGGTGCAGAGGGAGATTAGATAGAGGAAGGGTCCTGAGTAGGTGGTAGAGAGGTGCAGAGGGAGATTAGATAGAGGAAGGGTCCTGAGTAGGTGGTAGAGAGGTGCAGAGGGAGATTAGATAGAGGAAGGGTCCTGAGTAGGTGGTAGAGAGGTGCAGAGGGAGATTAGATAGAGGAAGGGTCCTGAGTAGGTGGTAGAGAGGTGCAGAGGGAGATTAGATAGAGGAAGGGTCCTGAGTAGGTGGTAGAGAGGTGCAGAGGGAGATTAGATAGAGGAAGGGTCCTGAGTAGGTGGTAGAGAGGTGCAGAGGGAGATTAGATAGAGGAAGGGTCCTGAGTAGGTGGTAGAGAGGTGCAGAGGGAGATTAGATAGAGGAAGGGTCCTGAGTAGGTGGTAGAGAGGTGCAGAGGGAGATTAGATAGAGGAAGGGTCCTGAGTAGGTGGTAGAGAGGTGCAGAGGGAGATTAGATAGAGGAAGGGTCCTGAGTAGGTGGTAGAGAGGTGCAGAGGGAGATTAGATAGAGGAAGGGTCCTGAGTAGGTGGTAGAGAGGTGCAGAGGGAGATTAGATAGAGGAAGGGTCCTGAGTAGGTGGTAGAGAGGTGCAGAGGGAGATTAGATAGAGGAAGGGTCCTGAGTAGGTGGTAGAGAGGTGCAGAGGGAGATTAGATAGAGGAAGGGTCCTGAGTAGGTGGTAGAGAGGTGCAGAGGGAGATTAGATAGAGGAAGGGTCCTGAGTAGGTGGTAGAGAGGTGCAGAGGGAGATTAGATAGAGGAAGGGTCCTGAGTAGGTGGTAGAGAGGTGCAGAGGGAGATTAGATAGAGGAAGGGTCCTGAGTAGGTGGTAGAGAGGTGCAGAGGGAGATTAGATAGAGGAAGGGTCCTGAGTAGGTGGTAGAGAGGTGCAGAGGGAGATTAGATAGAGGAAGGGTCCTGAGTAGGTGGTAGAGAGGTGCAGAGGGAGATTAGATAGAGGAAGGGTCCTGAGTAGGTGGTAGAGAGGTGCAGAGGGAGATTAGATAGAGGAAGGGTCCTGAGTAGGTGGTAGAGAGGTGCAGAGGGAGATTAGATAGAGGAAGGGTCCTGAGTAGGTGGTAGAGAGGTGCAGAGGGAGATTAGATAGAGGAAGGGTCCTGAGTAGGTGGTAGAGAGGTGCAGAGGGAGATTAGATAGAGGAAGGGTCCTGAGTAGGTGGTAGAGAGGTGCAGAGGGAGATTAGATAGAGGAAGGGTCCTGAGTAGGTGGTAGAGAGGTGCAGAGGGAGATTAGATAGAGGAAGGGTCCTGAGTAGGTGGTAGAGAGGTGCAGAGGGAGATTAGATAGAGGAAGGGTCCTGAGTAGGTGGTAGAGAGGTGCAGAGGGAGATTAGATAGAGGAAGGGTCCTGAGTAGGTGGTAGAGAGGTGCAGAGGGAGATTAGATAGAGGAAGGGTCCTGAGTAGGTGGTAGAGAGGTGCAGAGGGAGATTAGATAGAGGAAGGGTCCTGAGTAGGTGGTAGAGAGGTGCAGAGGGAGATTAGATAGAGGAAGGGTCCTGAGTAGGTGGTAGAGAGGTGCAGAGGGAGATTAGATAGAGGAAGGGTCCTGAGTAGGTGGTAGAGAGGTGCAGAGGGAGATTAGATAGAGGAAGGGTCCTGAGTAGGTGGTAGAGAGGTGCAGAGGGAGATTAGATAGAGGAAGGGTCCTGAGTAGGTGGTAGAGAGGTGCAGAGGGAGATTAGATAGAGGAAGGGTCCTGAGTAGGTGGTAGAGAGGTGCAGAGGGAGATTAGATAGAGGAAGGGTCCTGAGTAGGTGGTAGAGAGGTGCAGAGGGAGATTAGATAGAGGAAGGGTCCTGAGTAGGTGGTAGAGAGGTGCAGAGGGAGATTAGATAGAGGAAGGGTCCTGAGTAGGTGGTAGAGAGGTGCAGAGGGAGATTAGATAGAGGAAGGGTCCTGAGTAGGTGGTAGAGAGGTGCAGAGGGAGATTAGATAGAGGAAGGGTCCTGAGTAGGTGGTAGAGAGGTGCAGAGGGAGATTAGATAGAGGAAGGGTCCTGAGTAGGTGGTAGAGAGGTGCAGAGGGAGATTAGATAGAGGAAGGGTCCTGAGTAGGTGGTAGAGAGGTGCAGAGGGAGATTAGATAGAGGAAGGGTCCTGAGTAGGTGGTAGAGAGGTGCAGAGGGAGATTAGATAGAGGAAGGGTCCTGAGTAGGTGGTAGAGAGGTGCAGAGGGAGATTAGATAGAGGAAGGGTCCTGAGTAGGTGGTAGAGAGGTGCAGAGGGAGATTAGATAGAGGAAGGGTCCTGAGTAGGTGGTAGAGAGGTGCAGAGGGAGATTAGATAGAGGAAGGGTCCTGAGTAGGTGGTAGAGAGGTGCAGAGGGAGATTAGATAGAGGAAGGGTCCTGAGTAGGTGGTAGAGAGGTGCAGAGGGAGATTAGATAGAGGAAGGGTCCTGAGTAGGTGGTAGAGAGGTGCAGAGGGAGATTAGATAGAGGAAGGGTCCTGAGTAGGTGGTAGAGAGGTGCAGAGGGAGATTAGATAGAGGAAGGGTCCTGAGTAGGTGGTAGAGAGGTGCAGAGGGAGATTAGATAGAGGAAGGGTCCTGAGTAGGTGGTAGAGAGGTGCAGAGGGAGATTAGATAGAGGAAGGGTCCTGAGTAGGTGGTAGAGAGGTGCAGAGGGAGATTAGATAGAGGAAGGGTCCTGAGTAGGTGGTAGAGAGGTGCAGAGGGAGATTAGATAGAGGAAGGGTCCTGAGTAGGTGGTAGAGAGGTGCAGAGGGAGATTAGATAGAGGAAGGGTCCTGAGTAGGTGGTAGAGAGGTGCAGAGGGAGATTAGATAGAGGAAGGGTCCTGAGTAGGTGGTAGAGAGGTGCAGAGGGAGATTAGATAGAGGAAGGGTCCTGAGTAGGTGGTAGAGAGGTGCAGAGGGAGATTAGATAGAGGAAGGGTCCTGAGTAGGTGGTAGAGAGGTGCAGAGGGAGATTAGATAGAGGAAGGGTCCTGAGTAGGTGGTAGAGAGGTGCAGAGGGAGATTAGATAGAGGAAGGGTCCTGAGTAGGTGGTAGAGAGGTGCAGAGGGAGATTAGATAGAGGAAGGGTCCTGAGTAGGTGGTAGAGAGGTGCAGAGGGAGATTAGATAGAGGAAGGGTCCTGAGTAGGTGGTAGAGAGGTGCAGAGGGAGATTAGATAGAGGAAGGGTCCTGAGTAGGTGGTAGAGAGGTGCAGAGGGAGATTAGATAGAGGAAGGGTCCTGAGTAGGTGGTAGAGAGGTGCAGAGGGAGATTAGATAGAGGAAGGGTCCTGAGTAGGTGGTAGAGAGGTGCAGAGGGAGATTAGATAGAGGAAGGGTCCTGAGTAGGTGGTAGAGAGGTGCAGAGGGAGATTAGATAGAGGAAGGGTCCTGAGTAGGTGGTAGAGAGGTGCAGAGGGAGATTAGATAGAGGAAGGGTCCTGAGTAGGTGGTAGAGAGGTGCAGAGGGAGATTAGATAGAGGAAGGGTCCTGAGTAGGTGGTAGAGAGGTGCAGAGGGAGATTAGATAGAGGAAGGGTCCTGAGTAGGTGGTAGAGAGGTGCAGAGGGAGATTAGATAGAGGAAGGGTCCTGAGTAGGTGGTAGAGAGGTGCAGAGGGAGATTAGATAGAGGAAGGGTCCTGAGTAGGTGGTAGAGAGGTGCAGAGGGAGATTAGATAGAGGAAGGGTCCTGAGTAGGTGGTAGAGAGGTGCAGAGGGAGATTAGATAGAGGAAGGGTCCTGAGTAGGTGGTAGAGAGGTGCAGAGGGAGATTAGATAGAGGAAGGGTCCTGAGTAGGTGGTAGAGAGGTGCAGAGGGAGATTAGATAGAGGAAGGGTCCTGAGTAGGTGGTAGAGAGGTGCAGAGGGAGATTAGATAGAGGAAGGGTCCTGAGTAGGTGGTAGAGAGGTGCAGAGGGAGATTAGATAGAGGAAGGGTCCTGAGTAGGTGGTAGAGAGGTGCAGAGGGAGATTAGATAGAGGAAGGGTCCTGAGTAGGTGGTAGAGAGGTGCAGAGGGAGATTAGATAGAGGAAGGGTCCTGAGTAGGTGGTAGAGAGGTGCAGAGGGAGATTAGATAGAGGAAGGGTCCTGAGTAGGTGGTAGAGAGGTGCAGAGGGAGATTAGATAGAGGAAGGGTCCTGAGTAGGTGGTAGAGAGGTGCAGAGGGAGATTAGATAGAGGAAGGGTCCTGAGTAGGTGGTAGAGAGGTGCAGAGGGAGATTAGATAGAGGAAGGGTCCTGAGTAGGTGGTAGAGAGGTGCAGAGGGAGATTAGATAGAGGAAGGGTCCTGAGTAGGTGGTAGAGAGGTGCAGAGGGAGATTAGATAGAGGAAGGGTCCTGAGTAGGTGGTAGAGAGGTGCAGAGGGAGATTAGATAGAGGAAGGGTCCTGAGTAGGTGGTAGAGAGGTGCAGAGGGAGATTAGATAGAGGAAGGGTCCTGAGTAGGTGGTAGAGAGGTGCAGAGGGAGATTAGATAGAGGAAGGGTCCTGAGTAGGTGGTAGAGAGGTGCAGAGGGAGATTAGATAGAGGAAGGGTCCTGAGTAGGTGGTAGAGAGGTGCAGAGGGAGATTAGATAGAGGAAGGGTCCTGAGTAGGTGGTAGAGAGGTGCAGAGGGAGATTAGATAGAGGAAGGGTCCTGAGTAGGTGGTAGAGAGGTGCAGAGGGAGATTAGATCTGTTTTGTGCAACCAGTCCTATTAAAGTCAATAATTTATTCACTTCACTCCTGCTCATCTGTTGCTTCCCTGGACACCCGGGGCAGGTCCCAAACATTCCTCGCAGTTCGTGACAATCTCGCTGCGCGATATGGAATCCCTATTAGGCTCCCTAAATTTTGCTTGCCGCGTCATTCTTATGGGCAGGATTTTTTGAAGGCGCCTGCAGCTTGCGTCAAGGGGTGTCACCAAACCCCACTTTAGGATTCGTCTTCACAGGGAGCTGAAGGGGGACAAGTCGGTTTGGGACAGATTCCTGTGGTCGTTCAATGGGGTCCGGGTTTGCCTTGCACCGCCCATTTCCACCTTGTGTTTGCACTTGCTCACGGATGCCACGGGTTCCTTTGGGTTTTGGCGCCTACCTCCAGGGGTCATGGTGTGCGGCGCCTTAGCCGGCGGCCTGGATTAATTCTGGGGCGACGGCCAACATGCTGCTGCTAGAGCTCTTTCCCATCATTGTGGCAGTGGAAATTTAGGGTGACCGGTTGCGGAACCGGGACTTCACTTTCCACGGTGACAACATGGGGGTCGTTCAGGCGATTAATAATCTGAGCGTCTCCTCACCTCCCGCGGTGCGGCTTCTGCGGCACCTCGTGCTCCGCTGTATGGAATTTAACATTCGTTTTCAAGCGGAGCACGTGCCGGGTGTGGCAAATTTCGCTTCCTGGCACCGTCTGCGGACCCTGCAAGTACAGCCTGTCCTTTTCATCTTTGGCAGGTGGCCGATCCTAGTTAAAAGAACTGGCGTTGCGTTCCCTGGCCCCGGCGACGCTGCATCACTATACTTCGGCGTGGTCTAAATGGATAGGTTTCGCAGGTACCCAAGCGCGCGGCGGTCCACATTCCTGTGAGTTGTGTGAGGAGTTTCTGGGGATGGAATTTCAGGCTGGTAGATCTAGAGCGAGTATGGGCGCCTTGCTGGCAGGGATTTCCTTCTTTCTACAGTTGGAAGGGGATGTGGATTTCACTCGGGGTCTCCTCATTGCTAAAGCGTTGAAAGGTTGGCCGCGTGCGTGGCCCGTTCCCTCTGATTGCCGTAGGCCCATTACCCCCTCCCTCTTGGTGGACCTTCTAGGTGCCCTACCCGCGTTGACAGCTAGCGTGTAGGAAACCCTGCTGTTCTCCACCGTATTTGCCATGGCCTTTGCCGGGGCTTTCCGCCTCGGTGAGTTAGTGTCCAGTTCCCGCATGGCCCTTGATTCGGGCCTCCTTGCGGCTAATGTGGTGTTGAATGAGGAGGCGGTGCTTTGCAGGATACATCGCTCCAAGTGCGATCAAACTGGTAGGGGCAGGTGGGTAATGTGGAATGGAAATGTCGATCCCAGGATATGTCCGCTGGCCCTGTGTTCTCGCTTCCTTTCAGCTCGCCCTAATGAGAGTCCGGTGTGGTTGTCCCAAGTCAATGGATTGCCGCTCACCATGTATCAGTTTCAGGCCATTTTCCAGCGGGCCCTGGATGCCCTCGGTTTGGATCGGACAGCCTTTGGGACTCATTTCTTTCGGATTAGGGCGGCAACCTCAGCTGCCATGGCTGGTGCATCCGCTGCCGATCTCCAGCACTTGGGGAGGTGGTCTTCATCCTGCTTCCGGAAGTACATCCGCCCGGACTCTAATAACACGGACTCTAATAACAGCTAGCGTGTTCCTCTCGGCGTGCGCCCTAGGACATGGAGGGCCCCATTGTTGCCTGGCATGCCGCCTGCGAGTGGGGCGTAAAGGGCTTTTCCCCCCCAGTTTTTCCTAAAAGGTTTTCAGGGGGATTGTTCACCTTTACCCATAGTACTATGGCTCTCTTAGTTAGTTCCCCACTTGATAGGTTTGTTAGATTGATTGTTTGCAGAGTTGTGTTTTTTGCTAACTTGTTTCTTTCAGGTATTCGCCGCTTAACGTTATTTCCCTTGCAGGTTTTGCCTTTTGTTTGCAGTTTTGTTCCTGGTATTTTCTTGTCTAACTTCTCTTTGCAGGTTTCTGAACTATTGTTGGGCTATATGTTTATGAGTGTTGTGCCGCGGTAGGTTCCTTGGTTAAGGTTTATCATTCTGTTTCAGGTCGGGTGCTTCCATCGGTTTGGGTTTTCGGGCACTCATTCGTGACGCGGGCGCAACGGTACCCCGGGCCAGGTGCGGATATCCTCGACTCCCTCCCATGCACGTTTCAGTGGTTCGGCCGCGGTGGGATGCATTGGGCGGCATTCCGGGAGGCGTTCCTGGAGGCGGTGTCGTGGTTTGGTCCTCCGGATTTTCTCATCATCCACGTGGGGGGGAATGACGTCTGTCAGATGTCCACTATTGTCCTGATTAACGCCATTCGGGACGATTTGACATACATTATGGACAGATGGCCCAACGTCACCTTGCTGTGGTCAGAAATAGTACAGAGACGTGTTTGGCGCACGGAGGTCCCGGGGGTGGCGGTGGACGAACAGCGTCGCAAAGTGAACCGAGCTCTGCGTCGTTTCCTTCCTGGAAGAGGGGGGCATATTATTCCCCATGATGCCATCCGGTTTGGCGCGGTGTCGCTTTATTTGCGGGACGGGGTCCATTTTTCTAATGTCGGGATTGAGCTGTTTCTTAATTACTTTTATACAGCGCTTCGGGGTCTGCTTAGTTCGGTTGGTGGCGGGTGTCCCTTAAGGTCCCCTGCTGTGGCGGGAAGGCAGTGGTTAGTCATTATTTAGTTAGTTTATTACTTTTGGGGACTAAATTCCTTCTACAGCCTGGCGGGCGTCTTCTCCTCTAGCCTGGTAAGTGTTTGGTCGCGGTGGGTATTCCCGCGGCACTGGGGTTTCGTTTTAGGGGCGGGCCTGGGATGGCTAGTTTACAATCAGGAGCACCCCGTCAAATGTCATCGGCTGGGGCGCGGCGCTGTATGCAAATGGGGTGGTAAATGCCCCCATTTTGGTGTCAGAGCGCCAGCGCGTGGTGGGTGGTTCTGCCCCACCTTACAATTAATTGTGTGCTAGCTATTGGTATAGCTAGGGTTAATTATGGGTCCCGCACTGCCTTCTTCCGTCACCAACCTGGTGAATTTTGGTTTATTGTTGTTGTGTTTAATTGTGACAATAAACATAGGGGGCTCTGCGTAGCCCCCTTTTTTTGCAACTTTGTGTGAATTACTGTTTCCATATTGGGGCATGGTTTAAGAGGGAGGAGCGGTACAGGTATTGTTAAGGTTAAAGACATAGGGCCGTTAATGAGTTCAACCCTTAGGCGTTTAAGGTTTCCAGCACCAAGTGGAGAAATCCAGATTTTTCCAGTTTTCCATATAGTTTGGCAGACAAAGAGATATGTGAGACTCTGGGCACTTTGGTCAGACTCTTACACACACTCAGACACACTCAGACACACTTTTGCACACTCTTACACAGACACAGACACATTGCTATATACAAGCTGCTGATTGAGCTTTTACATATACATTTGAAGAGACATTTGCTCTGAAATACACACACAATACATACATAATATAAGAAAGAACTTTGTAAGCTTTTGTTTTGCTATTATTTGAACTTTGTTGTAAAATCTTCTAAGTGCATTAAATATTTTGACTGATACTACATTCAAGAGAATATCTTTATTTGAATGCACTAAACAAGTGACTTTATTCCAACTCAAACCATTGGAGCTCTGAGTTTGAAGTTCCCTCTCAAACCTATAATTGTTTTATCCAAGTTGGAAGACAATTAATAGAAGGAAGAAGAATCATTTTTTTTATTATTCATCTTCAAGGACTACATTTTACAGACGTCATCGTTACTATAAAAGGCTGCCCTCTAGTGACCGAATGGTCATTAGGAGCGGAGCCAAAGAAGAGGAAGGAGCCTGTCACCGGGGCAAGTGCCGGGAAGAGGCGAAGAGCAGAAGAGAGGACAGGATTGGCATCTTCTATCAACCGGAGAAGATTCTACAAGCAACTGGAGAAGATTATATGCAAAGAAACAAGAAACTCCAAGCAACTCGACCCAAGAATGATGACAGCTAAACGGTGAATGATAAATTTTTATTTCATTTATGCAACACACAGTACATTACAAGACATTTAGTACAATACACGGTGGCCACCGGGGGTAATTTAACACAGGGGTCATATATAATCCATTGTAAATAGTTTTTAATGAACACATGTGTGTCACTGTATTTATGTATGTTTTTTTAACAATGTATTTTTTTTCTGTGCAGCATGCTTATAAGGCTTAACATGCTGATCCTTGTAGTTTTATCAGCGCAGCCATTCCAGACATG